>JADRCD010177765.1:0-15475 GCA_019843815.1 Montemys delectorum
TTTGTGGGTTCTTCCTTTGTCCACCATTCTCCACCCTTCTCCCACCACTTCCACTCCATAACAAAAGACAGGAGAGAAAAAAAAAAGATAAAGAGGAAAGGGGACTAAGTAGTTGTTAGACTACTTCCTGCTGATTGGGACATGGCATTCTTTCAGGCAAGTTAGACCTTTGCCGTTGGAGTATCTCATTTATTCTTCTTGTTATATTTCTTCTTGGAGCATGACTAGTTAACACACAGGGACCAATGACAACCAACAGCTAACCAGCAGCCCACACTTACTCTCAGGGCCTAAGCATTTATATATCCTCCGAAAAGTTCCAAAGGTCACCATCTCTGTCTACAGCTGGCAAAATCATATTCCTGCTTGAGCATCAGGAAAATTATAGGCAGCTGCTGTGGACAGTCTTAAACATCCCCATACCCCACACCTGGGATTAAAACAAAACATAGTCTTGTAAACTTTCTGTCAGTTTTCTGAAGAAAGCAAAATTCTCATACATCGGACTATTTTTAGAAAAGTATATTGTAAACTGAAATGTATTTTTTTTGTCTATTTACATTTTGATAGTCCTCTCTTGGGTAGACAGAAGACTAGGGTTGTGCTGGATCTGTGAGACAGAAGGAGCACTGACCCCCTCAGGCATCATATGGAGGAGCTGACTGGTCATGAGCTTTCACTGTGGAGTATTTAGGGGTAAGACTTAGATATCCATCACACTATACATTTTTAAGAAGCATTACCTTTGTTAAGTTCATCCTAATATGGATGTACTGTCTACTTTTTTTTCCCGGGCTATCGTTTGTATTTTACAACATATCTGTGGTGTCAAAAAGATAACAGTTCGATGTCATGAAAGGCTAAGAAAATTAGTATTTTTGAGAAACAGGGTGTGACAGGTCATCTACCACGCTGTGAGAGCCCCAGGGAAATAGACCCCAAACCTAGCTGATATGTAGTATCAGGCAATGATTCTTCTTGAGCCAGGTTCCACGGTACTAGGAATTTCTGCTGTGGTCATGATGTCTTACCTGCAAGACAAACATGTGTTCAGTGTCCATATTCTACTGAAGAGTGAATCGGGTCTGAGAGGTGCTCACCCACCACCTTGACTCAGCCTGGCAGTTTCAATACGCACATCTCTTTAGCCTGGTCACCAGAGTGATTATGGCTAAGCTGAGATACTCTGAAGGAAAGTTCTGTCAGCTACCACTATCAGAACCCCACTGCCTTCCACACTTGAGGTCAGTGCAATTGTCTCAAGGGCAGAACTTGGAGAACCAAGGTTTACATTCCTCCTCCTGTGGACAGAGACACATCAGCTTCTCACTTTCCACCCACAACTATTACTCTCTTGTTTCTCTCTGTGAGCCTATAAAAATGACTACTTTGAACAGAACATTCAGGATTACGGAATCACAGAACAAATACATTATCTGATTTTAACAAACAACCTGGTAACATTCAATTGCACCATCCCAGCTGAGAGATGAGAGAAGAGGAAACTGATTTCAATTAATCTTTTAAGTCAAATGGCCATGGAAAAACCTTGCCTACCATAAAAGTAAAAGGTGCAAAGATATTCAGACATACTGAAAGACATCAATATGTGTGCTCATTAAAAGTATATAGTGCCAGATTTAAATAACCTGAAACTGAAGGTGACTTTTCTAATTACCTATGACATGTGAAGTCAATTGTCCCTAATACATTCAGAATGACACATTACGAATGAATAGATATTACAGCTTTCTGCTCTGTTGCTCATAAAAACATCTGATGAAGGACCAGCATTTGGATGTGTCACTTTATGTCACAGAAACAGAAAGGAAAAGAATGAAGAGATGACGAGAGGAGAAGATAGAGCCTTTCTTCCCCTTTACACTCATAGTAGCTTTCATCATGGTAGACTTCTTCGAAAAAAATTTATGTTTTAAAATCTAAAATATGTAGCAAGTTTAAGCTACAGAATTTAAAACCTTCAGTCTTACTCAATTCAAAATGCTTATTACTTCCTGGCAATTAAACAGCATATATGCTACCCATTTAAAAGTCAGTTATCTCTAGTTTCTTTCTATGAACCTGTTTAGAAAACCATATAGAATTTGGGCATAAGAATAAAAACAGTCTATTTTACAACTGCTGTCTGCTTCCTCTATACCATTATATACTATTAAATCCTTAAAACATATATTTTCATGTTAAATTTTACAAAATATTTCTATTCATATTAACAAATAAATCAGGGGAATATTTCCACTTTGAGCAACAGGAATCCTCCAGAACTCCATGACACTTACATATTCCTTAATGTTTTAAATAGATCTCACGCAAAAATGGTTTTGCTTTTGTATCTACACCCCACAACAGAAGCACATTATCATGTTACCGTGAATATCTTTAACTCGAAAAATTAAAATGTTATTGATATTTCTAGACTTAATGATCCTACACATTTTTATTAAGGTTTTTACTGGGCCCAACGTGGAAGGTGAAGCCATGCTAGGTTGCTGAACCTGGCACTGGCAAATACAGTTGATAGTAAGTACCTTGTTCTTTGAAAGCCACTGTGCCTCTTCTCTCCATTTCGTAGACAGCTTGCAGCTCTCTGTGTTGTATCCTTGTAGTTCTTTCTCTGGATGCATTGGCTCATTCAGAAAACATCACATTTCACACTTTCCTGGATTCCTCAGGAACCCAGCATACTGTCTGGTCTTTAAAACATTTTGAGCTGAATAAATTACCTCAAAGAACACCGCAAGGGTACTGGAGTTTGCTCCTTAAAAAAACTAACAAGATGAAAGTGGTTTTATATCAAAATAATTTTTAATGATTTATTTGGCAGGACTATTACAATAGGGCTACTAGTCCTTATAAATTGCACTGTGGGCCATGCAGAATAACTAGACCCTATAAGTTTTGACATAGTGGAATCCACATAGGATTGTAGGGGACTTAGTACATGAAGATGTGGTTCGTTATCTCACACCCAGATTAAAGTACAACACACACGCACACACACACACACACACACACACATACACACACACACACACACGCACACACAGAAGCATGAAAGGGGTAATATTTCTATTCTCCTTTTGGCCAGAATGTATCTGTCTATGTCTACCCTCACATTCAACTTCATAAACCTTCTTTACCTTCCACATCCATTTACCCACATTCCTGTATGTTCTGAAGGTTCCTATAACTATTGCAAGTAGCTCACCAATGATGCCGAATGTTGGAAATAGTCTCAAGTCTTACTCCTTTCAAAAAGCCACTGGGATTCTTTCTCCACGGCTGGACATTGTTGCGTCAGTGAACATTATTTGTTAGCTGTAAGAACACCCAATGTGAATCTACAGTTGAGTTTTAAGGAAAACAATCGACTACTAGTGTCTATGAACCCTTCTTGTAAAGACCAGCCTAAAACCTCATAGAAGTTCAGGTCTCAGTGGAACTGTGAAAGTTAGAATCACCTCTAACTGAGATTTAAATAGTCGAATTTCCACATCACAGTTCCATCTATGAGATATTAAGAGAGACATAGTCTGTCATCTACTTGCTCCTTAAAGAAACCCTCAATTCAGATTAAGCTAAAATCAAGTTAAAATGTTTTCTGCCATGTGATATAATTACTTTGAAATGGCATTTTGTCTTAAATTATGATTACATGCATGTATGTGTGTTTGTACAGGTGAGAGAGAGAGAGAGACAGACAGAGAGAGAGAGAGAAAGAGAGAGAGAGAGAGAGAGAGAGAGAGAGAGAGAGAGAGAGAGAGAACACACTATACAAGTGAATTCGGGGTGTCATGGAGGCTAGAAAAGGGTGTTGGATCCCCTGGAACAGGAGTTATAGGAAGCTAAGAGCCACCAGTTGTGGGTGCTGGGAATCAACTACTGTCCACTCTAAGAGCAACATGAACTCTTAAGTGATGGCCCACCTTTCCAATCTCCATAAAGTAGTTTCTAAACCTAATCTCTTTGGATTTATGTCCCTGGAAAGTTGTATGATTCAAATTACCTTGGGAAGAAGTTAGATAATTGTTAGTGCACTCCATTCTCCTATACCCCACATTTATTCTAGTCAAAGATATAGAGAACCTGCATTGCACCCGAGCACAATAGCCACAGACTGCATTGCACCCGAGCACAATAGCCACACAGGGATGAATAAAACACAAGTCTGCCTTCAAGGCAATGCCACCAGAGCTGATGCATCTGCCTATACAGATCAAGAAAAATGAAAATTTGGCCAAAACTCTGAAGTAGTTGTGGATTGTATATTATAATTATGAAGCAGGAAAAAAAAGCCTTGCAGTCAGGCAAGGATTTGAACTCTGGATTCAAATGCTAACTCCATAAGTTCTTATTTATAAAAGATAAGTAGATGGTAGATAGGTAGGTAGGTAGATAGATAGATAGATAGATAGATAGATAGATAGATAGATAGATTGGTGATATGATTTAAATATCAATATTTTAACATCTAAAACAAAGATAATAGCATATTTCTCTTGAGGTTGTTATTGTAGCTAGTTGGTACTTAGGATTCATTATTTTCTACCCCCCCCCCGCCCCAGTAATTTGTGCCATGAAGAAAAGTATAATCAAATTAATTGGAAAAATTAATAGAGGTAAGCATAGTGACTTAAGCTTTCCATTTGATTATAGGACTCTTTTAGCATTGACCATGTTAAGATGCTTTGGAACTCCGTGAGGACAAGGGTGTCTCAGTGTTTCCTGAATTTCTTTGACCATTGAATTCTCCTTGGGTAGCACACCAAACAATAGCTCATGTTCCCTTTCAACATGATGTGAGAGATATTGTCCTAGTGGGATCTTTGGGCATGCTGCTTTGTCCCCTGGGCATGTCTGAAAGTGAGATTGTCCCTGTGGGTCCCAGGATTGGCCCATGCAGGGAAATTTACTCCAGACAAACACAAAGATGGTAAATGATTTTCCTCAGCTTCACCCAGGAAGATGGCCTCAGAAATGAAGCAAATGCTCAAGTCTGGAAAATACTGTTCTGATGTTAAGGTGCAGTTCTTGGGATCAGAGAATATGAAGGGATGCTATAATGAAATTAGTCTGAGGAATGTCTTATGAGAAACAAGGAAAACCTGGAGATGTTATGTGGTAGAAGGACAGAGTCTGGCACACACCCTTTTATAAAATTAAACATTTCTGTTTATATGATGGAAAATCTGTACTGATTCATTAAAGTCCAAGTAAGTTCATCAGAAAAACTTTATAGAGACCTTGGGGAAAACTCAACAGGGGGGAATTTCCTGTTGGGGGCTGGAGGTGGAGAGAGAGTGTTTTCTCTTTATTGGGGTTTGCTTTGTTAATTGGTGTTTGAAGAAACCCCATTTCTTTCATAGTTGAAGTGAAGCAGAATTAATGTTAATTAAAAAATCATGTTAGTGTTCCCAGAGCATATTCAAGCTCCTTTTTGAGAGAAGGCTCACTTCAAATGCCTTCATGATGGTGGCTTTGTTTTGGTGGGGACTGACAGAGAGTAGGGAGTGCCAGTAAGGCGAGAGGGAGAACTACAGCTAATTTCTTAAACAGAGAAAGACATGTTTTGAGAGGGATTCAAATAGAAAGCACATTATATATCATCCACATTGCTTTTTAGCCCCGGAGAGTCAAGTTGGAGACCCGCTAACTAAGATGCTGTGGGGACTGAGGGAGTGTGGGAACGATATGGACGACTTGCTTATGTGTCTGCCTGCTACCGTTCTAAGGCATGCACAATTTTAAAACTGTCTGAAGTAGACTGTGGTTTCCTGCATCGCTATAAATTTATACTGGGGTCTTTCCACTTAATGTTCTTTAAGGACATATTTAATTCCATACACAGAGGACTTCAATAAATAGATGCATTGCTGTCAAATCCCTGAGGTCTATGTAGCTCCTTTGGGTATAATTAACTCCAGTGGCTCACTACATCTAAACAACTACCTCAGTACTGGGGTGGGGAAATGGAAACTCTGTGTGTGTGTGTGTGTGTGTGTGTGTGTGTGTGTATTTGTACAAATTCTGGAGTATCTGATTATTTTAAAGGTATTAGTTGCATATAATAGAATAAGAGTGGCTAAAGTAAGTTACATCTAGGTAGAAAGTAAAGTGCCACTGACAAACCCTGAAACCTGACTTTCAAATTCAATGAAAATAATTTAATCATTCATTTATGTATTGCTCATTTCTTCCTTAAAACGCCTGAAGTGGCTTATTAGCCAAGATCGAATATAAAATAGGTTTGATTATATAAACTCAGGTGCAGCAAACATGATACGCGGTACGAGGTGGGGACAAAATAGCTAATTTCAGAGGTTGTTTCTCTTTTTCTTTGGAAGAGCATTCACTTTTAACCTTATTTGCCCAAGGGGCCAGAGTTAAACATGAATCATCTTGAATTATTCTTGTTAAGAGTGAAGAAATATACAGACGTGTTCTTCTTTGACCACATTTGGTTTCTTTTTTTGTTTGTTTGTTTTTGAACACACTATGGAGCAAAAGACGGCCTTGAACTCCTGATACTTTGCCTCCGCTGCCTGAGTGTTGATATAATAGGCACCAGTCACCATGGCCAGTGAAAGCATTGTTTGTTTGTTTGTTTGTTTGTTTTTCTAGCACCAAACAACTACCTCAGTACTGGGGGGGAAATGGAAATTCTGTGTATACGTATATGTGTGTGTGTATATGCGTGTGTGTGTGTGTGTGTGTGTGTGTGTGTGTGTGTGTGTGCAATGAAAAAAAAACCAATTATTCTTATGGGGATTTCTTTTGGCATATTGCTTAGTTCTTGGAAACTATGTTTAAAAATGGCAACTGTTTGACAAACCCACTTAAACAACACAGGGACATAGCTCAGTAATTTAAATTCCTCTCTACCCTTTCAAGTTACTTTCCTACCTGAGGCCTACCCTTGACTTTTTTCTAAGTCCCCTGTCCTGTACAAGGTCCATCATGTGGACAGGTCATTTGTCTGGATTAATTTTTTTATCTTCCTTGTACTCACTTATGTCTGTAAGATTGCCTGTGCCAATATAAAGAATTCTCTTTTATAAAGAATACCACAGAAATCTTCTAAAATTTACCGAAACCAGTGCCAGGCCCTAGAAACACAATATACATACGAGGTGGGAGCAGACCTGGTCATCTCGGAGGCTGCTTCTGGTTTTTCTGGAGAAACATTCATTTTCACCCTGAGTTGCCTGAGAGGCTGGAACGAAACATGAAGCCTAACCAGTAACAAAAGTCTTCCTATGCTTGAGTGTTTACGTCTCTGAAATATAATAACTGATGCTATGATAAATGTCATCATGTCTAAACGTATCTGTGTGGTTTTTTTAAGATGGCAAGAAAGAGAAAGATACATAGAAACGTGATAGATTATAGATAGGTCGAGAGAGATAGGTAGATGATAGGAATGAATGATAGATAGATAGATAGAGAGAGAGAGAGAGAGAGAGAGAGAGAGAGAGAGAGAGAGAGAGAGAGATGATAAGAAAATTAGATGGGAAGTGTGTATGCAACAAAAACCCACACACAGACAGGGACTTTGTAACTAAGGAAAATCAACTTTTAAAATTAGTAGTTCTCTATCTTTTAGGATCAATGTTGTTCTGGTAGGAACTGAGCTTCATGGGACAACATTGTGAAGGTGACTGACAATGATACTGTTGTAGGAATATTTATCATCCAACCTGACATTTTATGTAGCCATCAACAGCACACCCTAACTTCACATCTCGAAGAAACCAAGTACATGCTTCAGATGGGCTGTTCCTAAAGGGTTTCCCCCAAATACTTTATGATTAGCATTCACAAATAGGGAAATTAAGAAAACCACTTTTTTTGAGCAAAATATTCACAAGAGGAAATATAGAGACAATGTGTAGAGTAGAGACTGAAGGAAACACCATCCAGCAACTGCCAGACCTAGGGATCTATCCCATAAATGGCCACCAAACCTGGGCGCTATTGTGGATGCCTTAAAGTGCTTGCGGATGGAAGCCTGATATGGCTGTCTCCTGAGACATAGCCTGACAAATACAGAGGCAGATGCTCACAGCCAACCACTGGACTGAGCACTGGGGTCCCCGATGGAGGAGTTGGAAAAGGGACTGAAGGAGCTGAGGAAGTTTGCAGCTCCACGGAGGGAGCAACAGTATCAACAGGCCAGACATACCAGAGCTCTCGAGGACTGGACCACCAACGAAAGAATACACTTGGAAGGAACCATGGCACTGGCCACATATGTGGCAGAGGATGGCCTTGTTGGACATCAGTGGGAGGAGAGGCCCTTGGGCCTGAGGGTGTTCAATGTCCCAGTGTAGGGGAATGCCAAGGCAAGAAAACAAGAGTGGGTGAGTGGGTAGATGAGGGGGCACCCTCATAGAGGCAGGGAAAGAGGGGATGGGATGAGATAGGGGTTTTTGAAGGGGAAACCTGGAAAAGGGAAAACATTTGAAATGTAAATAGAGAAAAATACCCAAGAAAAAAAGAAAAAAATAAGAATCCCACTTAGAAAAAATCCAAAACATAAAGATACCTATTTCTGAATTTTTATCAACAAGATAAATCTAAGATTATCTTGTTCTGAGGGAAAATAGCTTAATATTCGATGTTCTATATTATCTTATTGCACAGTTAAGAAAGTCATTGTTTTATACAGACCACCACTGCAAAGCCCAAGACTTTAAATTCTAGCTAGTATATCTTTGAAAAGACATGTTGCCAAAAGTAACTAACAACTTTTGGTGCACTCTTAGCTGGTAATATTTTATTCTCTTCTCAATTATTTATTTAGGTCTGGATTTACTCTATACTTCCAAATCAGTTCACTTCAATATATACATGTAGGTTTTGTTTATGCTTAGAAAATTTTAGCTTTGGCTGATATTTCTGACTCCTGATAGTGTCTGAGGAACAGAATGACTTCTTCACACCCAGAGTCCAAGCAACTTGGAAGAAGTCTTTAGTGAAGGGAGAGACCGGGAAGCCATACATAGAATGCTCTACTGTTCTGTAATTGTCCTCAAGGGCATCTTAAGCATAACGGAAACAGAACTTTACACTTAATGTAAGCACAGTGTCTTCTCCCCTTCCCTGAATTTGATGTCTCTGAAGGAGTTTTAAAGCGCACCGTGCTCTACATCATTAAGAGTTAAGGCATCAGACAGCTGCTCTGCTCACTTCCTATCTTTTAACCTCCTCTTTCAGCTTGTTAAGTTAACTTGACTCACTGATTATTTAACTCAAGCTCTGAGGAAAGGGAGAGAAAACACAGCAAAAGTCATTTCAAAATGATAACCATTAGAAAAAGTAAAAACAGAGAATGCTCCCTAAGCAGACGGGCTCACAGGACCCACAACCACAGACTGTCTTCAAGACTATGACGCTGATAGTTTGCTTTCAAAGCAAGTACTCAGGTGATTGGGCCTGTTGAGGAATTTTGATTTTTAACGATGTATACACACCTTTCATCTTTTATCTGATCACATTTCCACAGGATGGTCGTAGAGTTTTTGCCCTGAGATAATCTGAAGCAGAAAATTATCTTTCTGATGACAATCTCTGAACTGAGCATAGAGAGGGTGCTTTCATTCCTAAATACTGTATTTTCAAAGTAGATGTTTTGTTTTTCCCCCCAATGCACTTTTTGAGTAGAGAGGGGATAGAATCAAGTGATGGTCCGTGGAAACTGACGTGAGTAAATTAATATCACTAATTCCCTTTCTTCACAGATTTTCTTGAATATAAATTCCAACTTTGTAAGTTAAACCTGATGACATAATGTTAGTGATCCTGAACAATGGCTATGCTGCCTTTAAATATTACTTGTGCATGATTCTGGCCAATATAACCCATCTATATGGCCAACATGTGTATAGGTATTATTCTGGATGCATTATAAATTGTAGGTCACCTTTTCCTCCACAGCTATGCATGACATTGAGAATCAGGTAAATATTTTCAGATTCCATATCTCCCCTATAGAAAGGAATCAACAGCTGACTAATAGATTCCAAAGTTTTGTCATGTACACAGTGGGGACACTAATGAAACATTCTTTGTTGTTTGTTTGCTTGTTTGTTTTCTTACTTGCTTGTTTTTTGAGACAGTGTTTCTATGTGTAGCCTTGGCCTTCCTGGAACTCACTTCATAGACCAGGCTGGCCTCAAACTCAGAGATCTGCCTGGTCTACTACCTCGAGAGTACTGGAGACATATTCATAATATGTGAGTGAGAATTACATGAGTTAATATACACAAAATGCTTATCAGAGACTGTTAAGCCAGACTAAAGTTCAACAAAAGTTATCTAGGAGAAAAATAAAAACAGATCCAATACAACTACTGAAGTTCATTGAAAATCTTCAGTGAGGTCTCCTTTGTCTTTTTCTGTCCTCTCCTGGGTTTGGTTTGGTTTGATTTGAAGTCATATGAAGGTGGGCTAATGTACATAGAGACTAACAGTTCTCAACAGCATAGCATTGTCTCACGCTCCAGCTTTTAAAACCAGTGGGGTACATTAATTGTCTACACCAAATGACCTCTGAAGGGGTAAGTTAGCTACTTTGCATCCAATGTGAGCAGGAAAGCAAAGGTGCCTCCAAGTCATGCAGTTACTATGAGGGGACCACCTCTAGGAATGGTGGACAACAGGACTTGCTCCAAGACTTCAATATCATGTTGAGTTACAGTACCTGGACTATGCATATCTGCAGAGTTTTGACCAGTCCCACCACTACAAGCAACACAACGTAGACTGGAGAGTATTTACTTGGCCAGACACAAATTCAGTTTCCAGGACCCAGCCCTAGTCTGCTGGTTGTATAAGTATATCTGGCAAGTTTCTTTATCTATAGCCCACAACTTGAGGGTTAAGGCTCACCCAGCAAGTCCCAGTATAAGGAACAGCCCACCTTTTTCTTTTGGTAGTCCAAGTCCTAGCACTTCTGAAGTCATGTCAGAATTTTGAAAGAACTTTGTCTCTGCCTGATTTCTTCACCAGGATATGCAATGCTTCTTTCTAATAAAATTGAGATTTTGATACAGCGTTAAACCAATGGAAAACACTATCTAGTTAACTAAGTTTCAACTTTCTTATAATTTTTCTGTAGCATACATCTTCGAGGAATAGGAAAATATAGTAGGGAAAAGATGTTCTTGGCAGCTGAGATCGTACTGGAAGCATGGCATGCTCCAGCTCACTGAACAGCTGGACACTCACCTGGATATTTCACCTACTGGAGGTTGAATGTGCTGCTAGCTCACCTTCTCCTGATTTCACTTTAAGATCTTATGCAACTCAGGCTTGCAGAACCAAGAGTTTCAAGTTCTTAAGCTCTATATCTGGTCTAACGGAAGTAGGAAAAAGTAGGCAGAGAATGGAGAAAGGCGTTCAAGAATCTCCCAGAATTGCATGGGAGCCTTAGAATCATGTACAGTTATTGTGGCATCTGTGAGAAAGTTTTAAAGGTTGGACTGCTAATGCATGTGTCTTTGCTTAGTAACTTTTTTTCCTAAACCTGTCCTACTCAACGTCACAAAAGCACATGAAGAGACAGAGGCATGATACAGCACCTTGACCTAGTACTGAAGAATAAAGCACAGGGAACAATCAAGACAGAACACAGCAGAGAGAAGGGGTGTCGGAACTATCTTCTGTTGCCAACTTGACACGGGTGGAAAAAGGAAACTTCAGTTGAGCCATTGCCGTCATCAGATTTGGCCTGTGGGCATGTTTGTGGGAAGATTATTGTTGTTGTTGTTGTTGTTGTTGTTGTTAATTGCTGTAGGAAAGCTTAGTCCACTGTGGGAGGTGCCATCCTGATGCAGGTGGGTCTGGGCTGTATAAGAAAGCTGAAGTGGACTTGAGAACCACCCAGTAATCAGCACTGTCCCATGATCTCTGCTTCAGTTCTTGATTGCCGGTCCCTGCCCTGACTTCCCTCAGTGAAGGAGTAAGACTTAGGAGTCAGAAGATGAAACAAGCCATTTTCCTCACAAGTTGATTTTGATCAGTGTTTTATTACAGTTTCAGAAAAGCAAAGTAAAACCGGTGTAAGGGCCAGATTGTGGGGGACTCCTCGTAGTTAGCTCACAAATGACTAAAGAAGGTCACTAAAGTGGTTTGATCAGGGGATTAACCCAAGGACATTTATATTTTCTTTCTTTTAACCAAAACGTCTGACAATTTCATTTTCACATTTCATAATACATGTGAAACTGGACTTTTTAAATCCTGCTTCTCTCTTCCAAAATTATTTTCTTTGCTAAGAAGAGGAATGTCGTCTGGGCCGTAGAGCTAGGAAACACTCAGGCCCAGCACCACGATCTCTTGGTAAAATAAAACAAGCAATGAACATCAAATAAAGAGCCCTTCTGCTCTTATCTGCCTGGCCAATCATGCCAGGCTCAATGGGCATTGTCATGGGAGAGAGACAGAGGTCTCAACACTGGAGCCCAGACATCATGGGCACGTGACCTCCCAAGGGTAACCTCATTCCAGGAACAGGTCCCATGGGTATCATCTCAGGAGGAGGGCACACCGCCGTCATCATGGGAGGGCCTCTTATGTGGGAAGCAGGCATCATACCAGTGTGAGGTGGGCCCAGGAGAGTTGGAGAAGACTGGATTATGGCCCCTGTAGAAGCAGGAACAAGAATGGAGCAGGACGTATCTTTCTTTGATGAAATGCAGTGTTTGTTTGTGTTGTCAATCAGGCTCTGGGCCTACTCACAGACAGGTAAGATATATCTCAAGGTAGCCACAACAAAATTTAACCATGTCTCTTTGCAGAAAATAGCTACCTGGTTCCACTAAACTGGGAAATGACAACATTTTTCCTTTTTAAAGGAATATTGTATTAGATGATGTGGAATGAACAGGGAGAGAATAAGGCTAGAGGCAGGAAGCCCGGTTAGGATTGCATGTAGAAACCCAGTCATTCCTGCTGAGTAACTACACTCAACGTACCTTGCTATACAGCTGTAAAAATGTGGCTTCCTTCCAGGATTCTCATGGTCCATTCCCTTGAACCCAGGTTTCCACCAAACAAAACATACTTTCCTGCTGACCAGAGACCCTCCATTCTGGCTGCTACTTAGAAACTGAGCAGGCATTCTTGGATGTGAAAGACACCCATCTATTTTTATGTTTGTCCTTTTGCATTAGAAATCCTAAGGGATGCTGTGTTCACGCCTCAGTGGGCTGGTAACTAAAATGCCACTGGGAACATTCCTTGTATTCACTGTCTTAGATTAACTGTTGTCTATTTCTAGCACTGAAGTATTTTTTTTCCTGTGAACTTGAAGAACTAACTTAACCTCTCTTTCCCTTTGTTCATAAAATAATATGTCTATGGATATTAATAAGCCTTACAAGACTGTTAGGAAGTGATTGTATATCACTATAAACCATGGAACTTTGGTGCTTGTATTGATTGGTTGTGCTATGGTACACTTCAATACAAGTGACACATGTTTATTTGAAACTCCAGTGAACCTATCCTTGTGTCACATGTTACTTGTAAACTGTATCCTGTTGGGAAAGGAGTAAGTATCTAGTGTGCAGCTGGTTGGTTAGTGCATAAGAAATGGCTTCTGCTTTCAAGGAACTTAGAACTTGTGTGGTTAAGAGCATTTTGCACATTTCAGAGAAACCCACGTTACTTAAATGACCTCTGGCAAGTCTGGTCCTCATAGCAAGGTTAAGAGCTTAGACAGACGAAAGGCTTAATCGTTACTAATTCCTTAATACATGCTAAATACTTACCTACGTTATTATACTCTGGCCTTTCCACCGACCCAAAGGCTTGGTTTTATTCCATCTCCAGTGGGAGAAACTCAGGGTTGGAGAGGTTTGGAGCTTTTCCTAAGTTTACGCCCAGTGTGGAAGAGTGAGGCTTTGCTGGCAAATGCACTGAAGGAAGGTTTGTTTCTCTGCAAAGGTGCTGCTTTCATTACTGCACTAGTTCCCTAAGAGTGCGTGCCAAGCCCTGGGGCTTGCTCCCATTGTTTGCTCCTGTTTATTGCTGCTGGATTTGAGGTGTTCAGATTCTCCTGCCAATGCATGACCAGCCCGAGGGAGTACTCAGTGCGCCTACAGAGTGATGATCTAACTTCTGAGTTTTGTGTGTCATATTCTTTCCAACTTGGCCTACTGTGTCATCCATTCCAGTTGTTATCTTTGCACTGTTCAATCCATCTTTCTTTTAGGCACTCTTACCTGGAGATATTTCCAATTCGGCATATTCCAAATCAAATTCATTTGTTCCTCGCCTCTTTTGTCCTCTCACAGTTGAGGGGTGAACAGCGAGCTTCTTTTTCTCTGACATTGCCTTTTCTAGGTCAATGTCATCGTCAGCACAGGAGGACTAAGGACAGAGAGAAAACTAATTTTGCTTCTTTGCTTTACTTTGTTCTGTCACTTACTGAAAGAGCCATCGAGTCCTATAGAATATACTTGTCACCCCCTCTCCCTCTCTTCCACATTGTCAGTGTGACCATCATAGGCTCTCATGGCCTGTAACTTGAGCAATTATGAGAGCTTTGTAATGGGTCTCACCAGCTGTTTCTCTGTGCTTTAGTTCAATCTTGGCATACCTTCAATCACACCTGTCATGTGCACAGGCTGCCCCAGCTTCAATTGCAGAGTTTATCAATATCAAATCCCAGTAGATTTTGTCAGCCTTCCTCATTTCTTTTCTTTGACCTCCAGCATCAGCTCCAGGCTGTGAGGCAAAAATCCCGCCTTCTTTTGCTCTCGATTTTGCCGCCCATCTGGATGGTACCTTTCCTCCCCACAGCAGGCTGCCTCTTCACCTAGGTCCTCCTCTTTGGAGGGACTCAGTTCCTCTAACTCAGAGCTATCAAGCCCCAAGACCTCTAGTTCTGAGGCCTTTTCCTTTGTATGCTTCTCTCCCAGGGCGTCCTTTTCCTTACCTCTTGCGTCCGGGGACTGAGCATCTTTGGAAGGGTCTCTCTTCTTAGGCATGCCTTTCCTTTTTTGAGCTAGTAGTCTCCTATCCCGCTCTGTTTCTGACATGTTGTCTTCTTGTAAGCAAAACGAAACCAAAAGAACAAGACTAAACATACCTCTCAGAGCGTACCTTTGTCCTGCAGTTCTGAATCCTCCCCATGAACCGGGGGGTCCCCTCGGTGCCAGTGACGGACAATTCCAGGGTTTTGGCACCATCTGTGATCCGCCTTTCCTCTCGCCAGCAAGAACGCACGCGGACACCAGGATCCTTCTGCAACAAACGTTTATTGCATCTTTTAGAGGAAGACCCCAAGCCCCGAAAAGGCACTGCTTATATACACCCTGGAGCGGCATGTTCACCTCTGATTGGCTGTTTGCTCATTACTTCATGTGACTCCCCAGGATAGGCTGTGACTTGGCGCGCTCTGGCCCTTAGCACATGCGCAGGCTACTTGTTTACAGGGAGAAGACAC
>JADRCD010177766.1:0-16745 GCA_019843815.1 Montemys delectorum
AGAGAGAGAGAGAGAGCAGCAATTTAAGAATGCAAGTAGGTAACACATTACTGTGAGGTGTGGGATCCCCCTTTGTTATTGGCCTCATAGTCATGCACAATAAAAGGTATGCAGAGCGCTGAAAAATAGCGTCTCCTCTGTCTTCTGACTGCCTGCTGAGGGCTGCAGACTTCTTCCCTTGCTCTATGAGCCTAGCCAGGTTGTGCCTGTGGCAAACCAAAACACCAGCAGGCCCCAATTCTGGTGTCTCCTGTGGATCCTTAGCCCCAGTAGACCACAAGGGTAGAGAGGACGGGGTATTCTTCTGCCTGATTTCTTACGCTCAGTATAAACTAGAGCAGACTACTAGTCTAGATTATTCAAAAATGGTCCTTTATTCCCAAACCCCTTTCTGCAATAACTGCTTCCTGAAAATACATAGTATCTTTGATATGGAAAGGCCTTGCTACCCCCCTGGAAGCTGTAGACGATCAGGAAATGGCTTGTGCCTTACCAGAAAGGGACCACGACCTTGGGAAAAATAGATGAGGCTGAGAAACCTCCAAAGGAGCAGCAGCCTGGTAGTCCAAGGGGTGGATAGTGACCTTTGACCCTCCTTCCAGGTCCTCTTCCTTCCTGTCTGTAGATTTTTCTTTCAGAGCCAACTTCGGTGTAGTAAAAGTTTATTATTTATTTAACTGCATTTAATCAGAATGAACCTTCATGGCAGGGTATAATGAATTTTACCTCCTTAAATTATGGGCTAGATATAAGTCCCTTTGGATTCAGTTCCCTGTCACAGTGTCTTCACCCTGAATGTTTTCCCACACCCAAGTGAAGAGAGGATACAGAGCACCTTGTCTTTGTGTAAGGGTTGCCAGCTGGGTTCCAGGATGCACCAGGAAGATGCTAGAGAAAGACTCTACTGCTCCTATTCACCGTAGATGCTTATAAGGAGGTGTCAATTTGCTTTACCATCTGTGCTTCAGTTCTCATTTGTCATGTGCAAATAACAGTAATAGTAGATACTCCATGGAGTTCTTAGGAGATTAAATGTGGGTATCTGTATGCACTGCTTGGACCAGAGACTAAAAGCTCAACAAACATGAAATAGTATGGCCACCCAAATATGAGTTAGAGTTGATGTGGATGAATTTGTAGAAAGGACCTTTTCAACAAAATCGGTTTTGCCTATGCAAATCCAAGCTATAAATTAGCTTTTTCACTATGCTCAAGCAGGTTCCCCAAAGGCATCTATGTGTAAAAATATTGCTCCTGGTCATTATCCTGCATTCTTTTCTTCCATGTGGAAAAAAAACCCAGCTCCCTCAAAGGCCTTTAAAATGTTCTGCTAAGCCACACACTATACTGATGCCATTTAGAGACTCCTCCACTGAGAGTGGCCCAAGGCTGTCCTGAGGAAAACACTTTGAGGTATGGACACTTCTTTAATCCTGAGGCCACTCTAGGAAGATTTCCAAAGCATATTATGGAGAAATTTTTCTATTTAACTGAAAGCACAAAGCACAGTGTTGGTTCCTATGGCCTCTTATTTCTAAAACCTTAAACAAGGGAGAGTAGGAACAAATGCCTCTTTTCTTCACTTCCTGAGAAGAGAACCCCTGATTTTTTTTTAGACTGTAGCCAGGCATAGATGTACATTTATGCTCTGAGGATCTATACAACAAAGTGTCCTGTTGATAATTCCCAGAAGCCTCCCTGCCTAGGCCTGCCTGTGAAGGCTTTGGACAGAACCAATGAAGTGTTTGGACTAATCACAGCACTTCTGACATGTAAATGAAGGTTTGTGCTTGCACCACTCACAGCCTTGTCCCTAACAGTCACAGCAGGTGACCAGGGCACATGCTTCCTCTGAGTGGAAATGCTTCCATGGCCAACTAGGGTCCACTGAGGCTTATAACAGCAAAACTTCTGCTGTAAACGGATTGAAACAGCCATGGCTAAGGCTATACTTCCCGGAGCCAAGTCAGCTTTGACGGTAAGGCACCCACGAAATGTTCAAAGTTGTTGCGGGAAATATTTAAAAAGGTGGCATTCTTCCACACTATACCCAGCTACTCACTGCCCCGGCAGTCTCACCGCCTCTAGACTAGCCCCAGGGACCTAGTAACACGCAGGATTCTAAGACAGTGGTTTAACTAGCGTCCACAGTTATGGAAACTCAAAAATCCCTAAGATAAATCACTTAATCAGTTTCACTCTGGTGCAGCTGCTTCTTTGTAACCCTCAGCAAAACAATATGGTGTACACATGTCCCCACTGTCTCACCTTTCTACCTTACTGCATAGAACAAAGTATGATCACTAAAGAAACCAATCTGAATGTGAGGAGGTGAGCTTTTCAATGGGGGGGGGGGAGGGAAACTGGACTAAGCATGTGATGTAGTCCTTCCACTCAAGCTAAGAGGCTCAACGTGTCATGAGCAGTCGACAGGAGGTTCTTTTACTCTAACCAGCTAGAAAACATGGGCAGACAAAAGGGGCACTTCACTTGACACTAATATCCCTAGTTCTAGAAGCTCACATACTAGGCCTTCAAATCCGGAGTCTTACGGCTCTAAATCTTAAGCACTAGAGGATTATGATTACAAGCTTTCAGAGTTGAAGGCTTAAGGCTCTATGTCCACTTGCAGCTCTGAACTTACAGCGTCAGTGGGCAGCGCTTATACCTCTTGAGCTTGGGTGTCAGGACTTTTAGCTTTGAAGATGCTTTCAAACTCTTGCAGCAACCAGGGCTCATCAGCTCCTTCCTCCATCTCTTTATAACTCCTCAACTCCTATAGTCTCGTGTCTCTGCCCATCTCTTGTCTTCTAAGTCCCCTACTGTCTCTTGTGGTCTTGGCTTCTGGAAGACTCTGTACTCAATCTCTCTTTGAGCTGTGGAGCCACTTCCTAGTGTTATAACTCAGGGTCCTGGATACCAAGACCTTTAGGTCTATGACTCTGAAATTCAGCAGCCACTTCCTCACTGTGACTGCCACTGAGGCTAAATGCTGTGGGTGATGTTAGCACTCCACGCACCCAGCTCCTTTGCTCTGCTCATGGTAAAGACTGTAAGCTGGCAACAGTCCTTTGGGAAAAGTCTATGCTGAATCCTAATGTGGCCATCTTACAGAGTCAGTAATATAGGAAAGAACCCCATCTGCCTGCGAGTGAACCACAAGACTCAAACTCAGCCTAGTTAGACAGCTAGAAAGAATCATGAAAACCTTTAATTGACTATATTTCCTTGTGTGTGTGTGTGTGTGTGTGTGTGTGTGTGTGTGTGTGTATGTGTGCAGACCCAAATGCACATAAATACATGCTCTTGCCTGTGTGTGAAGGCCATAGTACAACTTGTAAAAGTCCACTTCTTTTTCATTCATGTAGGGTCTGAGATTGAACTAAGGTTTTCTTGAGTTTGGTGGCAGTTTCTTTATCTGCTAAGCCATCTTGCCAGCTGTCGTGACATATTTGTTCTCTAACTGTAATTTTACAAAAAAAAAAAAGCATGATTTACAATTCAACCAAATTTATAAGCCTTATGTAAACATGAATCATAGTCTTAGTGGAAGCAACCCTGACAGGCAGACAGGTGAGGGAGGAGGCCACAGATAAACAAGGTGGAAAATTTATGACCAAGCTCACTGTGCAAGGCTTGTCCTCTAGACGTGTCTGAGCTTAAATGAAGTTGTGGATTCCCCTCTTCTTTGTTTAAGTTGATTAATCCAGTCCTACAGGAGAGTACCTGTCCTATATCACTGAAAACATTCATAATACCCATATGCTTTCAAGGGTTAGGATTGTTTGGATTTGGGGTTCCAGATCCACTCCCTTGGTGTACTGAGTCTGGCTCTTTGTGTGGGTGTGCCTGTGTATCTTTGATTTATTTCTTAAATTCTTCTCTCATATATTACATCTAAACCACAGTTTCCCCTCTACTCCTCCTAGTCCCCCACCCACACAAACCCTCTCCCCCAGATCTACTCATCCTCCATGTCTCTTCAGAAAACAGCAGGCCTCTCAGAGATATCAACGGAACATGGTATAACAAGTTACAATAAGACTAGGCACATCCTTTCATATTAAGGATAAACAAGGCAATGAATAGGAGGTGTAGGGTCCTAAGAGCAGGCCAAAGAATCAGAACCCCACTTCCACTGTTAGGAATTCCACCAAAACACCAAGCTATATAACCATAACGTACATGCAGATGACCTAGTACAGACCCATGCCGGCCCTGCTTAGTTGATTCTGTGGGCCGTGTTCTCCTGGTATTCTTGAATGCTATAGTTCCTACAATCCTTCCTGCTCCACTTCTACAGGGTTCCCCAAGTTCTGCCTAATATTTAGCTGTGGGTCCCTCCATCTGCTCTCATCCATTGCTAGAAGAAGCCTGATGATAATTGCCCTAGGCACTGGTCTATGAGTATAGCAGAATTATCATTTGGAATCAATTCATTGACTTTTTTTTTTTTTGCCAGTTGTGCTTAGTTCTATGTTAGTTCTCTGGGCTATCTAGCCTTTAGTTCCTGGGCCTCTAAGCCTTGTCAAGTATGGGCTTCCTCTTATGGCATGGGCCCCAAGTTGGACCTGCTGTTGGTTAGCCACGACCAAAAGTTCTATGCCACCATTATCCCAGCACATCTTGTAGGCAGGACAAATTGCAGGTTGAAGGTTTGGGGGTTGGGTTGGTGTTCCAGTCTCACTACTGGAAGCTGCCTGGTGACAGAAGATGGACTGTTCAGGCCCCTTATCCTCCGTTACTTAGAGTCTTCACTAGGATCACCCTTGTAGCTTCCACCACACTAGGTTTCCACATCACCTCTCCTATGCCCACCCCAGATCCAGTCATCTCTCCCTGTACTCTCTACCTCCCTCTTCCATACACCTCCCACTAACTGATCCCTTCCTATTCCTACGCACTTCCAGCCCACCCACAAAATCTATTCTAATTCCCCTTACCAGGGATAGCTGATATATGTTGCCTTTTAATTCAATAATTAGTAAAGAAGATGACAATCAAAACTCCTGCATGGAGGCTGTAGAGATGGGTCAGTGATTAAGAGCACAGAATTTTCTCCCAGAGGTCCTGAGTTCAATTCCCAACAACTACATGATAGATCATAACCATCTGTAATGGGCAATCTGATGCTGTCTTCTGGTGTGTTTGAAGACAGTGACAGTCTACCCACGCATACGAAAGAAATATGGCCCAGAAGGGGGCCAGAGTGAGTGGGGCCGGAGTGAGTGGGGTCAGAAAAAAACAAAAAAGACTCATAGATGGTAACTTAAGCACAGCCTCTTTTCTATCAATTACAAAGGAGTGTTTGTTGTTTTGTTTTTAAGTTTAATTGCATTATTATATGTGTGCAAGTGTTTTGCCTGCATGTATGTCTATGTACTATTTGTACACCTGATACCAATAGAGACCAGAAGAATGTACTGTAGCCCTTGGAACTGGAGTTACAAATAGTTAGTCACCATATGGGTACTGGGAAGAGCAGCCAGTGCTCTTAATTGCTGAGCCTTGGGAAGATAATCTTTCTACTCCTGACATAATTGAGTGGCTGATGCTACCCAGTTATGAACAGCCAATAGCAGAGTCCCTGTATCTGCAGGGGAGGTCATGTGGAGGTCATTAAGGCTTATCATGGCTAAAGTAAAATTTTCCTCATAGTGGTCCAAAATTAAAGCAGTAGAGGCTGGAGGAAGGCTACTGAAGATGAAGTTGGTTTTAAGAAGCCAGCAACTAAGGTTACAATGTTCTTTGCAGCTGGAGTGTGGTGTCATCAAGGGATCCATGAAGTGATCAGAGCAGCCTGTAGCTACAAAGTCCAGCCTGGTGGGTGTCAGGAGAGGGACTGGGTGTTGCATTCACAACTCCCTATGCAAGGCAGGCAGGCATGCAGGAAGGGACTGCTGGATTCTGTAGCAGTCCTTTCATAGATAGGGCCAGTTGGATGGCTCTCAACAGTTGTGTTCATTCATGGGAACAGTAAAAACTTCTTACATCAGAGACATTAACAGTAACTTAACATTCTTAGAGTGCTTAACTGTTAGACAAATATACATAGGGAGATACCAATCATTGATTACAAAGACACATTTGAGGTCTGGTGTGGGGAGAAGTCATTGTTCTCTAAGTGTTGTGATAGCTTAGGAAACTTTGCCTTAAAAATAATAAAGGCTGTGGTCTTAAGATATCTGTACTGAAAAATGAATTTAAAATCCATGAGTATTTAAGACCTGAAATCAGACTTTGATCATCCAAATACCTATGTACAGGAAATGGTAAATAACATACACAGTCTTCAGTCATAGCATGTATCTCAATGATCACCAGATATGATGAAATGCCTAATACTGAAGCACCCCTAGAGGACACAGCTAAGGTCCAGGAGGCAATAGATCTCCTGAGAATTTTCCAAGATCCAAGTAGAAAAAAGTCCTCACTCTCAGTGTATCTACCAATGGACATAGGAGTCATATGCATCTGTAACTCACCTATGCACTTCGTTTTCCCCGTCGTAGTCATAGCTATACACCACATTCATATAGTACTAGGTAGGGTTTGTCCGTGTTGTTGAACATGGTGACAGAGGTTTCATTTTAAAGATTTAAAACCTGAGTGATTAAGTTGCTTATTTTCTTTATTTATCAACCCACACACTCTGTGGTTGATTCTATATCCTGGTCACTTTGTACAGTGACATGGTGAAGATACTCATTCTGCACACTGATTTCACTTTCTAACCTGATTTCAGGTTAGTGGGCAAGAGCATTGCCACCATTATCTCTACAGGCCTAGAGTGTTACACTTTACCTTCAGTTGAAAGCAAAAAGTCTGAGTTGCTTTGCCACAGGCACATTTAGTTTGAAGGAAAGATTTCTAGATCTCTCTACCTCTACTGATTTGAACCCTAAGTAAACCAACCCTAGTTACCGGCAGTCTTAGTTCCCCTTGAGTTGCTGGTCAGGGATGTTCAAGAGATTCTCAAAACAATGTAGGCTATTACCACAGTCCCAGAACATGAAGGTAACTATGATTGGTCACTAACAACAGTATAAATAATTCATAGGGTCTTAAATAGTAAATTTAAAAAAACAGTTTAAAATAATAAATTAGACTTTTCATATATGTTCAAAATCCAAAGTTGGCTGGCAACATATCGTCATTTTATGAAATTATTTCAACTAGGGTTGGTTTGCTTAGTACTCTCCTCAATGGAGATCAAAGGAGCCCTCTGTTTTCTTCACTGTAGATCAGTTAGCACAGTCTAGACTTTTATGTAAATGAAATCATACAGTGAGCTTCTTTTGGAAGGGGTGTCTTTATGTGCAATCAGAACAATTATTCTCATGTGTGTTTACATTGTTGCATACATCAACACTTTCCCATGTTTTGCTATCCACTAAAATTTCATTATATGGAAATGATATGGGTTGTTTATCTATTTGTTTATCTGTTGGTGTATATTTCAGTTGTTTTCAGATTTTTAGCTATTGTAGAAAAAACTTGTATGAATATTCATGTTAACGTTTTTGAATGCACATATGACTTCAGTTTTCTTTGTAGATGCTCAGAGAGGCAACAGTTAGGTCTGTGCTAGGTGTATGTACAGTTTCTT
Source organism: Montemys delectorum (assembly GCA_019843815.1). Lineage (NCBI taxonomy): Eukaryota > Metazoa > Chordata > Mammalia > Rodentia > Muridae > Montemys > Montemys delectorum. Next base: position 7,610 of record JADRCD010177766.1, read on the forward strand.
AAGAAAATAGCAATTGGTTTTCCAAAGTGATTTATCATTTTACATTTCCACAAGATGTGTGTGGGTATTTTGACTGCTTCCCATCCTCACTGTCATGTGGAATCCTCAGTCTGAATATAAGGCCACAGCTATGTAGAGGCATGTTGCCATCATTCCAGTGTGTATCTCTCTAATAACTACTGAGGTGGTGAACACGTGAAGTTTTGTGAGCCACTCACATACTTTGGTGAAATGACTACTCAAATATTTTGATGTTCTGTTATATTCTTATGTTGTTAATTGGTAGCTTTCAAGAATTATTTATGCATATGCTGCTGGAGCCATGAGTCCCACCATGTGTACTCTTTGGTTGGAGTTTTAGTCCCTGGGAGCTCTGAGGGTACTAGTTAGTTCATATTGTTGTTCGTCCTAAGGGGCTGCAACCCCTTCAGCTCCTTGGGTCCTTTCTCTAGCTCCTTCATTGGGGACCCTGTACTCAGTCCAATAGATGGCTGTGAGCCTCTACTTCTGTATTAGATGGGTACTGTCAGAGCCTCTCAGGAGACAGTTATGTCAGGCTCCTGTCATCCAGCACTTGTTGGCATCCACAATAGTATCTAGATTTCATGACTGAATATGTGAACGATTCCCAGGTGGAGCAGTCTCTGAATTGTCCTTCCTTTAGTCTCTGGTGGGACTCATGGCTCCAGCAGCATATGTATAGAAGAAGATTACCAAGTCAGTCATCAATGGGAGAAGAAGTCCTTGGCCCTGTGAAGGTTCTATGCCCCAGTGCTGGGGAATGCCAGGGCCAGTAAGCAGGAGGGAGTAGGGTGGTGAGCAGGCAGAGGGAGGAGGGAACAGGGGTTTGTTTTAGTGTTTGGGTTTTTTTTCCTTTTCTTTTCTTTTCTTTTTTTCCTTTTTCTTTTTTCTTTTTTTTTGGGGGGGGAGGGGAACCTGGGAAAGGAGATATTGTAAATAAAGAAAACATCTAATAAAAAAAGAATTATTTATATATCCCAAATAAGTCCTTTTTGAAGAATGGGTAATAGTTCCCTCTACTCTGGTTTGTCCTCACTCCAGCTCCATTAAGGTTAAATTGATTTTTAAACAATATGAATGTACAATATATATAGCATGACATTTTAAATATGCAGTAAAATGATTAAATTAAGCTAACTGATGTATCTAGCACCTTACACACTTTGCTTTTTTGAGGTGAGAATATTTAAAATTTCATCCTTAGCAGTTTTCGCGTTTATAATATCCTTTACCACAGTCCCATGCTGTTCGATGGATGTCGACCTTACCTGACTTTTCTTTCTTTCTTTCTTTTTTTTTTTTGGTTATTTTATTTATTTACATTTCAAATGTTGCCCCCCTTCCTGGCTTCCCATCCACAACGCCCTCCCCCATTTGCTCCCCCCTCCCCTTTGGCTCTAGGAGGGTACTCCCCCACCCACCTATTCCTGTCTTACCACTCTAGCATCCCCTTACGCTGTGGGCTTGAGCCTCCACAGGACCAAGGGCCTCTCCACCCATTGATGCCAGATATGGCAAACCTCGGCTACACACAGCTGGAGCCTAGGGTCCCTCCGTGTGTTTGGGTCCCTCCTCTCTGTTTGATGGTTTAGTCCCTAGAAGCTCTGGGAGGGAGGTCCATTTAATTGATGTTGTTCTTCCTATGGGGTTGCAAACCCCTTCAGCTCCTTCAGTCCTTCCCTTAACTCTTCCATTGGGGACACCATATTCAGTCCAATGCTTGGTTGTAGCTATCTGCATCTATCATTTCCTTAACCACCCTAACCCCATCACCACTCCTGACTACCAGGGTTCTTGTCTCTGCTTCTCTGGGGAGTTCTTCTTTGCTCAGCTTTTACATGCAGATGGATTTACAGAGTACTTTATCTTTCTTAGCACATTTAGCAATTTGTCTACATTGTTGTAAATGACCACAGATCATCAGTGTAAAGACTCTTGCGGAAATATTTAAAAAATGAATCCACCTCACAAACTCCATTTCCCACCTTGCTTTGTTCTTGAGCCTGTATTGACTGCCATCACCACATCCGGATTATTCTCTCCCAGCTATTAAAAACATCTCTCTCACATGCAACTCTTTACACACCCCCACAATCATTCATCTAAATAGCGCCTAAGACCTGGCCAGTAAAGCATGACTCTTAAGGTCTTAATATCCAATCAGATTTATATAATAATAAGATCACAATTACAAGATGCCATACAATAATTTCAGAACCTAATAATAAAGACAATATTCTAACCCAATTAATCTATTTTGTAAAAACCTTTGCTTGGTTGTATGACCTCGTGGGGTCTGGCTCATCCTCATCCTCTGCCTCCTTGATAACCTCCTCCTGCTGCTCCTCTGACCTTTTTCCTCCACCAACTCTAGCTCCACCTCTCTATTCCTGTCCAGTCACAGGCCTGTCACTGCCCTAATGTGATTGGACAGAGAAAACGCTGTAGCAAAAGACCTTCATTCTGGGTGGATTCATAGATAGGGTCATCAATCTATACACTATGGCAGATTGCACATCCTGGTTATTTTGAACATTCCTACAGTGAAGACACCTCTTCTACATACTGATTTCACTTTTTGGCATAAATTCGGGAATAGGAATATTGTATAATATAGAAATTTTAATATTTCAAGAAATTGTCATACTGCTTCCAATAATGGCTGCGCCAATTCATATTACCCACAAGCATGTTACAAGAGTTTCCTTTTCATCATATCTTACCCAACTCCTACTTTTCAATCTTCTTTGTAAGAGGTAATTTAGTTTGATGAAACCCTAGTTACCTATCTTTGCTTTTATTGTCTGTGTTTTACAACAATAACATTTAGTATTTGGATTGTAGGTTATGGCCACTCTCTTCTTTAAAGCTTTCCAATTGTTTATGAGTCGTCCACATTTCATGGGAACATAATCATTTTTCTAATACACCATGATAACACTTTTTGAAATGCTATGTGTATTAGGTCATGGTTTTCTAAAGGAGCAGAACTGAGAGAATGAATATATATGAGATTGACTTACAAGACATGTTCTGAGTTCAGCAATGTCTATTTCCCATGGGAGAAACTGAAAAATCTATTAGTTGTTTAGTTCACAATGTTGGATGTCTCAGTGGCCCCTGTATGGAGCAGAAACACTTAGAGGTTTCCTGGAGACTTGCTGGTCTTCAGTCTTCATTGGAATTGCAAAGGAATTTCTAGTAATAGTGAAGAAATCCTTCAATACCAGGATGAACGAACTTGACAGTAAGAGTCGGGGCCAGCAGGCAAAGAGCAATGTTTCCTTTTTCCCTGTCCTTTTATGTGGGCTGCTGAAGGAAGGTATGGACTAAATTTAGAGCTGGTGTTTCTGCTTTGAATAAACTGAAGAAGAAACTCCCCCACGGGAGCGCCAGCAGCTTGGGTTCTGGTTGATTCCAGGTGCAGTCAAGTTGACCAAGATTAGCTGTCATACCATGGTGGCTAGCTACAGATTTCATTTTTCCTAGTGGACATGGGATGATCTGAAGCTCTTTTCTGTGTTTGGGGTGCAGCTTTTTCTCCGCTCTAAGGTTTTTCATTACACTGATGAATTTGACAGCAAAGAATGAAGAAGTCTGCAATAAAAAGTAAAGGCCTTCTTGTTATAAATTGTTTAATGTTAATGGATACAGGCTTTCTCAGTTTATGGCTCTCAATGAATGGATGCACAATATTAATTCTTAGGGAAATTAGCTCATTTACTACTATCCATAAAAACATATAAGCAATAATCAGTCATCTCTTGTGCTCTTTCCACACTCACTCCCCACACCAGGTATATGCAATCCACAGATTCATTTCACCTGATAATCCATTCACCATCATTCTAGTCACCTATGATATAATGACACTTGAAGGTAGGATTTCATATAAACAATGCAATAAAATATCGTGCCAATTCAGGACTCTCAAGGAGAATAAACTAGTACTCAACCAAAAACTAGAATGACATTGCTAGCTATAATAGATAATTAGTCAAAAGAGCAATACCCAGCTCAGTGGGTAGAGCGCTTGCTGTAAAAACACAGGAATCTGAGTTGAGATGCCCAGACTTCATATAAAAAGTCACATAAGCCCATTTCTGAGGAGGTAAAGACTGAAAGATTTGCTGGTCTTCCCATCCAGATAATCTAGCCAATTGATGAATACCAAAAACAGGGGTAGACTCTGACTCAAAAAATAAGATGGAGAGAAATTGAGGAAGACATCCAGATTTGGCCCTTGTCTTCCAGATATACACACATGGTAGTACACACCTTCACATGCATGCATATATACACAGGAACATATACACATACATCACTCATACTCAAACACACACACACACACACACACACACACACACACACACATACAGAGAGAAAGAGAGAGCATAAAAGAGTGACAAAGCTGCTTAAATAGTTTCATAAAGTTGGCTTCCCATACATTGTTAAGTAAATTAAAAGATCTCTTAAATTTTTATTGTTGGGTGGAGAAATCCAAAGAACTTTAGAAAACAAACAAACAAACAAACAAAAAAGCCCCAAACAACAATGAAATCTGAGCAGCAGCTCTCTTAGGGACCCCCTAGAGAACACTATTGTGCACACCCTGTAAGTCACCAGGTCACCATGTCCTCCCCAAAAGTGAGAGACTATATAGTTACCCCAAACTCACAGCAATGGCACCTTACTGAGCAGAAAATCAATCAGCTATAAACTATCTGCCATTAATTGCTACCAGACCCGTCTCTTTTAGTCAGAGTTCATTTTGTATTCATGAACCAGGTTGACTATCTTTCATTCTTTATTGTGTTCAGGGAAGGAAAAAAAAATCCACATAAAACCATTTTCCTGGCTGAATGGGTGAAATAATTTAAGAGCCAATATGTTATACTGGCAGCTTGTCTAACAACCACAAGGCTCTCTTCAGACCAATAATGAAAGTAGCTCACTTATTATTATATAATTTATCCATCCTTGCCTTAACACCAGATGAATGTTTATAGTTATAGGAAAAGAATACTGAGACCATCTTGCCATTTTAAGTCACCGTTCATTAAGTGGCCACACTTCCATCAAGAAAAGTGGGTACACCTTAGTCCTGTGGGATGACTGCTTTTAAACTCACATGCCATCCCCTCTGGCTTTACATTGGTGATTTAAACTGCAAAGGCAGGAAACTGCTCAAGAATATCCTCAAATATAAGAAAGAATATTGTGGCTATTTCTTCCCATACATTCAAAACCTGGAATCTACGGTATCTGCCTGGTTGAGGGGCAATTTATAGAAGTGAGAAGAAACAGAGGTTTTCATAATACTAAATATAATCATGGAGACTCCAACATGTTTTCAACCATATCAGGTCTCACCACTAACTGTTTCAATGTCTGCCAACACACACAAGTACTGATTTCCCACTCAGATTCCACGTGATTGTCATAATCGTTTCCTGCTTAAATGACTTCCTTCCACACCTCTGTAATATTCAGTAGACTAAACCCCAGTAACTTAAGTCCAGCTCTCCATAAGGGTTTGTTCCTGCTAGTCTTCTTTCCAGTATCCCCCTCCCCTGGTATTTATTAATTGTTATTATTATTTTGCTAAAGCAATGTACCTTATTTCATTCACTGACAAAATGGAGAAGTCATAAAACAACTTCCTTACCTCTTTTACAAAGTTCATTGACTTACTCAACTTTTATCTTTGTACTCTGCTCTTCTCTCTATTACAAGGAGCGTTTGCTCCTGTTTCTTTCTAAAGGCAGGTGTGTCATTAATTCTGATCCTCCCATCCACATAATACCTTCTCTTTTGATGGTATTTCCTTATTTTTCTTTATTTTGGTATATTATGAAATTTCTCACTACCAGATTGTTTTGATTAAAAAACTGTCTAATGTGTATTGTTTCTTTCTTTCTTTCTTTTTTTTTACCTGTACCAATTAGGAAATTAATGGTTCTAAAATTAGTATAATTTGAAGGGGGTTCCTAAATAGATCATTTTCAAGAGAAGAATAAGGTATGAAAATAAAAATTTAAAACAACATGACATATATAGAGTCCTTCTGGATAGCACCTTTGCCAACTTCTTAATAAAAGAATGGGTTACCAGAACTCACAAGATTTCAGTCATGCAGAATAACTACCAAGAGAAATAACAAAGAGAGCTAGTATCAACTAATTGCAAGAGCAGCAACCTATATTGTTTTGGAAGACTTTGAAACTTTCCTGGACAATAATTCATAAGACTCTTGTCTTATCTGTTGTGATAAAACACCCTGACTGAAAGCAACTTGAAGAGGAAAAGGTTTACTTGGCTTACTCTTTATTTTGCTCACATCTCTGTTCATCACAGAAGGAAGTCAGGACAGTAAGTCAAACAGGACAGGAACTTGGAGGCAGGAACTTCTGCAGATGCTATGGCCTGGTACTGCTTACTGGCTTGTTCCCCATGGCTTGCTCAGCTTGGGTTCTTATAGAACCTAGGACCACCAGCCCAGAGCTAGCCCCACCCACAATGGGTAGGACCTTCTCCCATCAATCATTAAGAAAATGCTCCAGGGTGTGCTTCAGCCCAGAGACTCAGGTGAGATCTGTCCTTTTCTCTCCAGTGACTTTCTAAGGCAGGACCAGCCTGGAGGCACAGGCCTCAGGAACTGCAGGGGAGTCCCAGGGCTACAGGGACAGGATCCTCTCAGCTTCCGAGTGACAGACCTGGATCAGAGACAGCTCTGCCCATTCCCTGCTAGTGGAAGGCCTGCCTCCAGGGCATGCTTCAGCTCAGAGACTCAGGTGAGATCCACCATTTTCTCTCCAGTTACTTTCTAAGGCAGGACCAGCTGAGAGGCACAGGCCTCAGGAGTCGAAGGGGAGTTGCAGGACAGCAGGGACAGGACAAGCTCTAGTCAGAGACACAAAGAACATCTAAAACCAGAGATCAAGAGATGGCAAAAGGCAAACGCAAGAATCCTACCAACAGAAACCAAGACTGCTTGGCTTCATCAGAACCTAGCACTCCCACCTCAGCAAGCCCTGGATATCCCAAAATACCGGAAAAGCAAGATTTGGATCTAAAAACATATCTCACAATGCTGATAGAGGAACTTAAGAAAGACATGAATAATTCCCTTAAAGAAATACAGGAGAACACAGATAAAGAGGTACAAGCCCTTAAAGAGGAAACAAAAAAATCCCATAAAGAATTACAGGAGATCACAAGTAAACAAGTAGAAGCCCTTAAAGAGCAAACTCAAAAATCCCTTAAGGAATTGCAGGAAAACACAAACAAACAGGTGAAGGAATTGAGTAAAACCACTCAGGTTCTAAAAATAGAAGTAGAAACAATAAAGAAATCAAAAAAAGAGACAACCCTGGAGTTAGAAATCTTAGGAAAAAAGTCAGGAAACGTAGATGCAAGCATCACCAACAGAATACAAGAGATAGAAGAGAGAATCTCAAGAGCAGAAGATAACATAGATAAAATTGACAGAACAGTTAAAGAAAACCCAAAACATCCAGGAAATCCAGAACACAATGAGAAGACCAAACCTAAGGATAATAGGTATAGAAGAGAGTGAAGATCTCCAATTTAAAGGGCCAGTAAATATCTTCAACAAAATTATAGAAGAAAACTTCCCTAATCTAAAGAAATAGATGCCCATGAACATACAAGAAGCCTACAGAACTCCAAATAGACTGGACCAGAAAAGAAATTCCTCCCGCCACATAATAGTCAAAACACCAAATGCACAAAACAAAGAAAGAATACTAAAAGCAGTAAGGGAAAAAGGTCAAGTAACATAAAAAGGCAGGCCTATCAGAATTACACCAGACTTCTCACTAGAGACTATGAAAGCTAGAAGATCTTAGGCAGATGTCATACAGACCCTAAGGAAACACAAATGCCAGCCTAGACTACTAAACCCAGCAAAACTCTCAATCACCATAGATGGAGAAACCAAAGTATTCCATGACAAAACCAAATTCACACAATATGTTTCCACAAATCGAGCCCTTCAAAGGGTAATAAATGGAAAACTCAAACACAAGGAGGGGAACTACATCCCTGAAAAAGCAAAAATGTAATCTTCCAACAAAAATAAAAGAAGATAGAGACATGATCGAAATGCCAGCTCTAACTAAAAAAGTAACAGGAAGCAATAATTACTTTTCCTTAATATCTATTAACATCAATGGACTCAATTCACCAATAAAAAGACATAGATTATCAGATTGGGTACGTAAACAGGACCCAACATTTTGCTGCATACAGGAAACCCACCTCAGTGACAAAGACAGACACTACCTCAGAATAAAAGGCTGGAAAGCAATTCTCCAAGCCAATGGTCCCAAGAAAAAAGCTGGAGTAGCCATTCTAATATCGAATAAAATTGGCTTTCACCCTAAAGTGATCAAAAAAGATGAGGAGGGACACTTCATATTCATCAAAGGTATGATCTACCAAGATGAACTCTCAATTCTGAACCTCTATGCTCCAAATGCAAGGGCATCTACATTCATAAAAGAAACTTTACTAAAGCTCAAAGTACACATTACACCACACACAATAGTAGTGAGAGATTTCAACACCCTACTCTCTGCAATGGACAGATCATGGAAACAGAAACTAAACAAGGATACAGTGATACTAAGGGAAGTTATGAAACGGATGGATTTAACAGATATTTATAGAACTTTTTATCCTTAAACAAAAGGATATACCTTCTTCTCAGCACCTCATGGTACCTACTCCAAAATTGATCATATAATTGGTCACAAATCAGGCCTCCACAGATACAAGAAGATTAAAATAATTCCTTGTATCCTATCAGATCACCATGGTCTAAGGCTGCTCCTCAATAACAACATAAACAATAGAATGCCCACATACACGTGGAAGCTTAACAACACTCTACTCAATGATAACTTGGTCAAGGAAGAAATAAAGAAAGAAATTAAAGACTTTCCAGAGTTTAATGAAAATGAAGCCACAACATACCCAAACCTATGGGACACAATGAAAGCAGTCCTAAGAGGAAAACTCATAGCTTTAAGTGCCTCCAAAAAGAAACTGGAGAGAGCATACACCAGCAATTTGACAGCACAACTGAAAG
>JADRCD010177769.1:0-16645 GCA_019843815.1 Montemys delectorum
GTGTGTGTGTGTGTGTGTGTGTGTGTTTTGACTGAGACAGGGTCTCATGTATTTCAGGTTGACTTTGAGTTCATTGTGTAACTAGAGATTGACTTCACACTCCTGGACTTTCTATCTCTACATCCCGAGTACAAGGATTGCAGGTGTATGTCACTACACCTAGCTTGTTAGGGTAAGATCAATCTTGTGTGTCCAGGCCTTAAAAGCCACTCTAAAAGTGAGGCCTGTCTGCAATGGTACCGGGATAAGGATATTGTAAAGATCCATTAGGAGCTACTCACTCCATTCAATGATTATTTTTCAGCACCTTCCCCCACTGCAATCTTTGTCCCCAGCCGAACGTTGTGTTAGCCTTCCCCACTCCCACTGCAAAGAAGACAACCCACCTTAAGCCAGAGCAGACCCATTCATTGGCTCCCCTGGTTCTGTCCAAGGAATGCCGCTTGGCCTTGTGGGCATCAGCCCGACACCGTAACACCAGCAGCTTTTCATTTCCTAAGTTACCATAAATATTTCAGGAGTCATGTGCCAGGGAGGCACAGCGGCCATTTGTGCACTGGTTAACTCCAGCTTTGCCTCCTGTGGAGGGAGGCCAGAGGGCAGGCACTCAGCCTGGTCCTAGTGGCAAGCTGTGCTGGGAGGAAGGGAGATGTGTTTTGAAGTGCGTGGGGCTATTTTCCATCCCATCTGATTGTCAGCAAAATCAGCACAGTGGAGAGGAAAGCAGGGGCCTGGTACCCGGTTGCTGGAGGCCACAGAAGTGCATCAGGAGGCTCCCAGCTGGACTGACTTCTGTTCCAGGGCTACGGACTCCTCTTGTTCCTCAGCCAACCTCCCTGCTAAACCAGGTCAGGGTACACATAAGTGACCCTTAGTGACTGCCTTGATTGGCAGAAGGAAGGACGGGTAATGAAGGAGAAGAGCTTGGAAAAGGAGGAGACCAGGAGCTGGATGTGGGGTGCACACCTAGAATTCGAGCACTCAGAAGATGGAAGCAGGGGGATCAGAGTTCAAGGCTATCCTCAGCTACATTGCAAGTTCCAGGCCAGTTGTGAGAAATGGTCTCAAAAGAGACAAAGATATAAACAAAGACAAACCAAAAGTCTTAGGCTTCCCCTGAGGAGGCCGGAGAGAAACAGGATAGTAAGACAGGCAGTGCGTGGAGTGTGAATGGCCACTATGCTGTGCCCTGTGGACACTATCCCAGTCCTCATACATGGCTGAGTTGATTCTCTTGCCTTTTGATTTTCAAGACACAACCTGAGACTGTCACATTGCCTGTCTGGATCCCAGACAGGCACAGACTATTGACAGAGATGGCAGCCACATCTTTAGTCTACCTAAACTCCTTCCATGGCTCTCTGTCCCAGGATTAAACCTAGCAGCCTGACGCATAACAGAGTTTTTCTGAGTTGGTCTCCCACTGAAGGAAGGATGGTTGAGATGGAATCCATACCGTTTTGGCTACCTCGATGCCTTTTTGCCTGGATGTTTCTTCCTCACTCGCATAACTCATGGTTATCCTTGGGAAACCACTACAGGTGTCACCTCCAGAAGGCACTCTGACACCCACCCCCTCTATGACTAGGTTGGGTACAACTCATAATGTTCATGGGCATCCAGGATGTCTTCTTCTGTTCTTGTCAACCACTGAACTGTTTCATGGCCAGCTTTCTCTATAAATTTTAAACAACGTCGGGTTAGGACCACTGTGTCTTCTCACCCAGTGCCAAACACAGGGCGGCCTGACACATCGGAGATAGTTGGTAAGCAAGACAGTCACTAAGCACTTGAAAGAAACAAAGCCATAGGGCCAGGCAAATAACACAAAGGATGGGGACATCTGGGACTGACCTCGTGGCTCCAGCATGTGCAGTGCTACCGCTGGTCGTCACAGCCAGTGTCCCTTAAGACTGTGTGGGCCATGTCCACCCCTGCCTCATGCTCGGGCTTTAGTAAAGCTCGGCACAGAGAGTGCTCTGCTGTGAGCCTGAAGATGGACTGGTGGCATTTTGGCTGGCAACTCTCACTCCTCTGCAAATGGGGGAATGTGGAGTTCCCATGCCTTTTATCCCCCCTCCCCTACAAGCTGCCAGGGAAGGACACCAGATATCTTGGTGACCCTGTCAGGGAAACCATCACAAGATGTCAGAAGGAGTCGCATCTGCCACACAGCCTGCCTGCAGGGTATGTATACAACCAGACTGGAAACCCATCCAGCATCCCAGGACGGGCCCCATCTGGAGGCAAAACACCAGGGCTCTTTCATGTTGCCAGGGCTCCATGGCTGGCGCCACGGATGAGAACATGAGATTCCCATTAGCTCAGTCTAATGACCTGTACCTTGATCCCTGGAAAGAGAAGCCTGGAAATAGGAGTCCAGGAAGAGGACAGCGAGAACCCACTTGAAGCACGAGTCTGCAGCTAGGAGACGCCTCCACCTGACCACTCCCTCTCAGAAGAGACACCTCAGCAAGGGCAAACAGTGCTGGCTTTCCACATTCTGCTGAAGGACAGGAGAGCTACACTGAGCTGTGCTTTTATATCCGCTGTGTTATCCCACTGCTCTCCTGTCTCTACTGTTCCCCATCGTTGAGGTGCGTGCGTGCATGTGTGTGCGTGTGACTCCTTGAGCAGCATCCACTGTTTGCTTTTTGTTGGATGCAAGCCTCTCCATGGGACCTGGGCTTGCTGACTAAGCCAGGCTGGCCGGCCAGCCCACTACGGGCTTGCAGGCAGCAGGTCCCACTTGGCTGTTTTATATGTGAGTGCTGGGAACCAAGCTCAGGCCCTCCTGCTCCTGCAGTCAGTACTTCACTAACATTGATCTCTCCCACCTTGTAGCTGACTTTTTAGAGCTTCTGCATGAGAGAGAACTCGCCCAAGCTGTCTTTTGTGTCTGGCTTACTTTTCTGGCATTCTTGTGCACAGTTCGGGGACTAGAGCTCACAATGAGTTCTTATATATTTTCTGAATGACTAAAGAGTATCTCCAAAGAGCTTACTTAACAGGGGCAACGGTAAGGAGGTGTGCGCATTAGTGACCTGGTTTGATGTATGCACATTCTGGACACATATTGGAACCTCAACCGTATCTCATAAATATGTATGATTATTTTATGTCAATCAAAATTTACACACAAAATGCTCATTAAAGGGATGGAAATGCTAGCGGCTCTGATTTAATCATCACAGTGTATGCACGCATGAATTATCATGGAGTAGTCCATACATAAGTACAATTCAAATAATAACAACATTGCCTTCCCACTCCCCTTCCAGGGACCAGCTTGTGCTATCCTGCTTGTCCCTTTAGGCCCGGTGGATAGGGAAAGGGCTCTGGGCAGCTCCTGCTTAGCTCCAGAGGCCTGTTCTCTTCTGATCCTTTCCTCAAATCCTACTGACCCTGGGGCCCAAACCTAGGATGAGCTCCCAAGATCCCGAGGGAATAAGTATGACCTGTCAGAAGGGCTTCAGAGAGCCAGGCACTAGCCTGGGGACTGGGCTGTGGCACACTCACAAAACAGGTTGCCCTTTTGCCCTGGGAAGTAAATATACACTTCCCAGAAACTGCCTTCAGTTGCATGTACTGCGGCTGTCTTTACCTTGATACCCATTGTGCCTGGAATTTTAGGGACCCAGACCCCAACTTCCTTGCTGTTTCTCTCTTTCCTCTCTATGTGAGCCATGGGGAACCTCCCTCACTATCTGGGCATTGCTGGGAGAGGGTGTCTCCTAGCTATGGGGAGGAGCTCCCCCCACCAATCTTGTTCCTCAGTATCTGTTTCTTTATAACTCACCAGGCTGTACTCAGAGTAGAGCTATGATAATACACCAGCTGGAGGCTGGGCAGGCAGAGCTGCTGAAGACAAGGCAGAAAGGAGCGTGGGTCTGGGACACTGGCTCCTCTAGATGTCTGTTCTAATTCCCCTGTCTCATGGAGGATGAAGGGAAGACCAGAAACTTGGCTGTGCCCATGGCTCTATTTTGAGACAACTGGGTCTTAGGCCTTCCTATGTGAACACACATATGCCATTTATGGTAGATGACCTAGCCACTGCTGACTGGACCAGGCTCTGTCTGAGGTATCAGATACCATAATATAGCTAGATCTAGTGGGGGTGGGGAGCTCTGACTATCCGTGGTGCTCAGGGCCAAGCTTTCCTCATGATGGGTGGTAGCCACCTGGACTCACCAGACCTTCCCTCTAGGCAGTACAAATGCCAGAACATATAGACAACCGGGGCTAATATTTCTACTCTCCACGAGCCCTATAAAAAGTCTATCTGAGAGACATTCCCATCATACCCTCAATTACAGCCCCCAACTTACCACCCCAGAGCCTACAATCCCAGCATTCAGAGGCTGAAGCAGGAGGATTCTGGGATTTAAAGGCCAGCCTGGGCCACACAGTGAGTTCTAGGTCAGATTGTCCTAAAGAGTAAAGACCCTGATCAAAAGCCCTGCTCCAACCCCAAAGAAAATGAAGCCGTCTCCTGTGAAGGTCGTGGTCAGTACTGACTGTCTCTCTGAGTTTCCTCACCATCTCCTACTCCTGTTACAGCCTGTTCAAGACCATCTCCACAGAGAACACAGCCTCATGATGCAGGTGTCCCAACCCTTTCACTCCATGTAGCTCCCTGGCATTCCGGAAATAACATGTGGAGTCTTCATAGGGTCTATCCTGAGCCACGCTGCTAACTCTGCAGTGGCCTCTGAAACATGTGTTCCCAGTGAGCCTCAGTTTCCCATGTGTAAAACAGGTGCCCACATTGCAGGAAACATCTTCTATTGACCTTTCTTGCCGAATCCTATATAATTTCACAATATGACCTCTAAATCTCTAAATTCTCTCTTCAGCTATATTAATTTGATTAACCTGGACATTGAACTGGATCCTTCCTTCCTTCCTTCCTTCCTTCCTTCTTTGTTTCCTTCCTTCCTTCCTTCCTTCTTTTCCTCCTTACTCTCTCCCTGTCCCCCCTTTCTCTCTGGGGCAGAGCTGTTCTTACCAAAATGGCTGTTAACTTGGACAGGTCGGTGCCAGTGGCTACTTGTCTACATCCCAATAACACACTGGGAAAGCGGCCACGGTGGGGTGGGTCCATGGAGGAATGAATGAATTAGCATCATCTGTGAATCAAACTTGGACCAGAGCCTTGTGATCATCTGACCTTCATGCATCCCCCTTTACGCCAGGGGAATGTGCACCGAGTTAGCATCAATAGTTAAAACTTTAACTTTTAGAATGCTCATTTTTGTTTTCTACCCCCTGATAATCTTCTTATGTAGCCTTGTTGCTTTTGGATCTTAAAACAAAACAAAACAAGGCAGAAAATCCTTGCTACCCTTACTGACTTTATTACCTTTTGGGTGACTTATTATCTCAAGATATTAAGAGAAAAATTACTTTATTCTTTGCTTATTGTTGTTTGTTGTAGTTTGAGACAGGGTTTCAGGACACTTAGGCTGGCCTCAAACTCACTGTGTAGCTGAGGATGGCTTTGAACTCATGATCTTCCTGCCTCTATCTCCCAAGTTCTGAGAGATTACAGGTGTGTGTCACCACACTTGGTTCTCTTAATAGATTTTGCTATTTTGTATTTGTGTATGGTGTGTATGGTATGTATGCATCCACATGTATATGTGTGTGTGTGTCTGTGTGTATGGTGAACATGTGTGTGTGTGGTGTGCATGTATGTGTATATATGTGTATATATGTGTGTGTGTATGTATGGTGTGTATGTGTCCGTGTGTGTGTGTGTGTGTGTGTGCATGTGTGGTGTGTGTGCGCATGGTATGCACATGTTGGTGCTGGTGCTCTTGAGTATGAGTGCTGGTGCATACATCCCATGCGCAGAGGTCACAGGACAGTCTCTAGCGTCAGTTCTCAGCTTCTAGCTTGTTCCTGATAGGGTCTCTTGCTGTCTGCCACTGCATATGGGAGTCTAGCAGGCTCATGAGCTCAGGGATTTTCTAGTCTCCACCTTCCAATCATCACAGGAGCACTGCAGTTATAGACACATGCGATTGCTTGGCTCTTTGTAGGTCCTGGTAACTCACCAGGTTTTCACTCGGGTTTAGCGGCCACTTCACCCCCCGAGCCATCTCCATAGCCCTCTCTTATGGTTTTGCATCTGACAGTTCTCTCTTTGATGGTGACTTTTTCTCTTGTGGATTTTAACTTCTTTGTTACTAGTTAGCTCAGTGTTCGACGGGTTCTTTGCATTTGATTCATGTGTGTATCTCTACACACACAAACTCCAGGGTTTTTATGCAGAGGGAAAGGCTAGCTTGGGCTTCTGCTCTGTGCGGACACCTCTGCATACCCCAGGGAGATGACAGCTTCCCTGGAGCAGTGACAGTCCTCCTGACCCTGAACATTTTCCATGCTCGGAGGAGGCAGAAAACCCTTGCTACCCTTGCTGTTCATTTGCTCCCTGTTACCTGCCAATACGGTACCAGCTCCATGAAGAACAAGGGCTCATCTTTCCTTCTCACTGCTGTGTATTAAGAGCTAGCACAGACCCTGCACACAACAGGCTCTCAGGACACATTTGCGCAAGTGAATTCCAAACACTGATTTCTGAGCTAGCAAGATGGCTCAGTGGTTAAGGGTATATACTGCACTTGAAGAGGATCCCAATTCACTTCCTACCAGCCACATCGGGCAGGTCACAGCTGCCTGTAAGTCCAGTTCCGGGGAGATCCATGCCACTGGTATTCAGAGGCACCTGCACTCATGTGCACATACCCACACATACACATACTTAAAAACAGTGAAAGGGGATATTTTTAAAAACACTGATCTCTGGGAGTCTGCCAACACAGTCAAGAGGCCTCTGGGTTCTGTACCCTGCCCATCACCCATGTCAAACATCCTAGGCTTACAGGCAGGTGCACTCACTGGAGATGGAGGTGTAGACAGCGAAGGCCCTGAGGCTGGTCATTTCCTTCCTGCGTGTCATCTCCACCCTTGAGCAGAAGATGTTCTCCCATGCATACAGCTTGAGTAACTTGATGCCCCGGAGCATCTCATTGGTCTGCTTCAGCCTCTCATTGGAGTATTCCTAGGGGCAGGAGTGGTGGTAGTAGTATATTCAGAGTTAGAGGGGAGATGCTTGTGGCCCCTCACTCGGCTGAGGAGAAGGCACCAAATTCATGTCCTCACCACCTGCCCAGCTCCTGTCACCACAGGCATGTTTCTGACCAGACTGTTAAGCTCACACACAGAAACTGAAGCCTGGACTGTCAGTGTGGGGAGGACTATGAGTATGGGAAGGGAGGACTGTGAGTATGGCGAGAGAGGACTGTGAATGTGGGGAGGACTAAGAGTGTGGGGAGGACTGCCATTGTGGGGATGACTGTGAGTGTAGGGAGGAGGCTACTAAGGTGAGGACCAAGGAAGTAGATATGGGGAACAGCGGAGGCAGACATGCATATCCCAGGACACTCACCAGGGTGCTCCGCTGTGCCTGGGAGAGCTTGGTGGCCACAAAGTACTGTACAGGAGCCAGCAGAATGATGACAGCTGCTCCAATCAGGGCGCTGACCCCAAGGATGTAGTAGAGGAGGATGACGCCCACAATGATCTAGAGAAGGTGACAGAGGGTAAGCCCTCTCCTCCAGGGCTGCCTTGGCAGAGGGCACTGGCAGTACCCTACAACCAGCTCCGCAGTGCCCAAGTTTTCAAAATGTCTTAGGGATGAAGTGGGGTACAGGAGTAAGTGTGGGAGAGCAGTGTGTGAGGCACACATGCAGCTGAGGCTCTGGGCTGGAACCAAGGACATTTACCAAAGGTAGCTGAAGGACTGGCTTCCACTCTGGGTCTCCTTTTCTCAGGAGGGTCTGAGACTGCACCACTTACTGTATTTCTCATTTGCTGAGACTGACATCTCACTGGAAATAAGCTACCCAGGAATGAAGGGGCAAAACTGCGGCATCCATGCCAGGCAGAGAAGGTGCTGTGCATTCATGGCCTGGTAGCTCGCTCTACCTACCTACCTACCTATCTACCTACCTATCTACCTACCTACCTACTTACCTATCAGTCCGTCCATCCATCCATCCATCCATCCATCCATCCATCCATCCATCCATCCATCCATCCACTCACCCACCCACCCATCTACCTATCCATCCATCCATCCATCCATCCATCCATCCATCCATCCATCCATCCATCCACTCACCCACCTACCCATCTACCTATCCATCCATCCATCCATCCATCCACCCACCCATCTAGCATCCATCCATCCATCCATCCATCCATCCATCCATCCATCCATCCATCTATCCATCCAGAGTCCCATATATCCCAGACTGGCCTTCAACAGGCTGTGTAGCTGAAGACAGCCTTGAAGTTCTGATCCTCCTGCCTCCATCTGCAACACTTAGGACTACAGTGTATGCTAGGTAAGAACTCTACCAACTGAAATATATCCTTGCCCACCACCATCTCCTTTTGTGCTACTGGGGATTGAACTCAGGGCCTTTCACAGGCTAGGCAAATGCTCTATCACTGACCTATATCATCCAGGTGTGCTCTTCTGTATCCTTGGCCCATTAAAAAAATTTTTTTTTTTTGAGATAAGGCCTCTCTAAGTTATCTGTGTATGTATCAGGTACTGAATCACTCTTTAACCCAGGCTAGCCTTTATCTGTAATCCTCTTGGTTTAGTCTTCCAAGTAGCTGGGACTACAGGTCTAGTTTCTGTTGTTTCAGAGTCTTGTGGCATAGCCCGGGTTTAGCTGGAACTTGAGAGTGTCCTGCTCAGTGCCACAAGTGCTGGGATTATGGTGTACACCACCACACCTGAGTCTGGTGTCTTTCAATTTTTATTGAGCCTGGCAGGCTTTCTTTGAAATGAGAACTCGTTCTGTTTCTAGCTTTATGTAAATGACGGCCTACTTATGATTATTCATGAGTAATGCAAATCTTTCTTGCTAGTCCCCAAAGCTCCTGGATGACACTTTTCCAAGCTGTTGTCAAAAAGGTGTTCCAAGCACCTTTAATGGCATGGCTGACTCTGAAGAACAGACGCGCTGACCTCCTTGGTTGAGAGAAGAGAAAAAAGAAAGTCTGTCTGGCTTGGTCCTGCATTCTGCCAGCCTTGAGCCAATCAGGCATGAGGCTCCCTGCCTCATGAGTTCAAGAATAGCGGAGGCGGGGCTCTACACTTTGTGCTAATCACAGAAAGCCTCCTTCATTAGCAGGTAACTGGGAGGCTGTGGAATGACCCCATCACTACACTCCTCCCCCTATTGAACTGGCATTAAAGCTGACACAGTGGGCAGAGGACCATGTTAAGAGATGAACCTCCTACTTGATTGCTCCACCAACTCCTTCCTGGGAGTCCTGCCAGGCACAACCTTTCGTTCTTACATGAACTGTGCTTGCATGGAGGAGGCTAGGGTGTACTTCGGACATTGTGGTTCTGATAGACTCTAAGAAACCTTCTAGGGTACCAGCATCATTTATAGGGGCCTTCAGGTGTACCTTCACCAACTTCAGGGTCTCACTCTTCAGTTCAGCTGATCTGAACCTTGAGGCAAACCTCCTGCCTTAGCCTCCTGAGTTCTGGGAGCTCAAGTATACACTAGTACAGTCTACCAAAATGTGACTTTAAAAAAATGTGCCTGATTTAAAAAAAGGAAAGGATTTGCAAACTAGGAAGAGTGACTTTCAATATCATATGTGCACTGGGTCACCAGGTTGGCCCCAGAACCCGCAGCAGTTGGGGTTTCCTTGCCATGAGGCTAAGATTACATCATTTGTGTGTTTTGTGGGTGAGGTGCGGTGAGGGGTTGGGATGTCTAGGAACTAACCTAGGGCTCATGTATGCTTAGCTGAGCTACATCCCAGCCCTCATTCCTTAGTAGGAATTCACACGAACGATTTTTGTGTGCTGGTCAGTTTTGTAGGCACGAAAGCAGTCTCTGATGTATTAAAAATGAGTACCAGTGGGGTCTGGTGCTGTGCACTAATTGTCTTAGGCACTCAACAGGCTGAGTCAGGAAATGACATGAGCTCAGGGGCTAGCCGCGGCTAAAGAATAATAACCCCATTTCAAACAACTTCAACAGAATGGCCTTGAACTCATTCCACAGCTGAGGATGACCCTGAAGTTCTGATCTTCCACCCTCCATAACCAACCCCGGTTTATATGGTATTGGTGATGAATCCAGGTATCACACACACTAGGCAATTTAACGCTACCAGCTGTGCTACATCCTAAATCCCTACAATACGGCTTTTAGTATTTACAAAACTGTTCTTTGTATGACTATCCAACCGGTCATTTAAAGTTGGCTACACTTTTCAATGTCCTAATGGTGGTAGTACCTTCTCTGATCACTGAGAGATGTGTGGATGGCCTGCAGCGCATGAGACACTGGGGACACTGTAGTACACTGCATGCATGGATAGACCCCGGAGGATGGAAGACACAGGTGAGCACACAGTGGATACAGGTAGCTTCTGCTTTTGTGTCCTACTGCCTCCCCCAGCCTTCTCCCCATGACAGGAGGTTCCCCTAGCACAAATCTCATACCTGTACTGGCATAGCCCAGAGGTTTGGGCATAAGAAGAAAAACCACATGAGCTGGTTTGTGTCGATGGCCACCAGGTTGCAGATCTGCCCAGCAGTCATCTCCCCCATTGACAGGTTGGAAGTAGACAAGTGCATGATCTTATTGTAAATCTTGGTCTAGGAATAAGAGCAGAGAGCGTCACATCTGCATCATTGTCATCTCTATCACCACCTCACATCTGGAAAGGGCTGGATGTAGACTTCTCTGACATCCCTACAGAGCCCTAGAGCAGCTCTGTAAGGGGCTCTGTCATTCTAACGTCACAATGATCTACACCATGGATAATGAGCCAAGAGGCAAGAATCCAAGGCCAAAGCAGCAAGCTACTTCCCCAGCAAGCGCGACCTCTCCCTCAGGGACAAGACATAACTAGCTCCTAAATCTTAAAAGTGGGTCTCCATATCTTCTTGTGTTCTTGATTTACTGGGGACCAGGGCAGAGCGCATTAAAGACATAAAAGTGAGGCATCATCACTTCTCGGCCTTTGGCTAAGATCAAGTATAAAAGTGAGGAATTGAGGAGCAGCCTGTTTTAATGTGTCACCTCCACCCTGGGGCCAACTCACTGAGCCTTGGAACAAAGCAACGGGTCAGCCTTCAGCAGACCTGAAGTGAGATCAGTCACGAGGGTCAGTTGCCCACACCATCCCTAGAAACGCAGCCATCCTGAAAATCTCTACAGGGCAACATGGAGGGTAATGGTTGCCTGTGGGCTTGGACCTGAAAGCTCTATGTGCCTGTTGTTGGCACCTTCCAGAAAGACTGTATTTTCAGCTACATGCTCTGGAACAAGGAAGAATTCTGTCTTGTCTTAAATGCCCACAGGGTGCCTGCTCTTGGACACAATTGCTCTGCACTTCGGCTGCAAAGCCTTTAATCCATCGTGTGCTAAGCTCGGCTTGCTTTTGTTTGTGGGTCAGGTTTTCTGAGAGTGTGGGTGTCTTCTGTGTCTTTTCTGAGATTTATATACAGCAGGGGGAACGCTGGAAATAATGGTGATATTTTTGGACAAATTTATGCACTTTCTATGGACTTCCTGGCTATATGAAATTAAGTTTTAGAGGCTAGCCAGCAACTTAATACAGGCATGAGTAACCTGTTAAATAAAGCAGCACTTGCATGCATGTGATGGTGGGATGTGTAAGTGTGCACATATGTGTGTGTGTGTGTGTGAGCGTGCGTGTATGTGAGTGAGTGCATGCATGTGTGTATGTGTGTGTGTGTGTGTGTGCACTCGTATGTATAATTTAGGAATTTTGCTTGGTAACGTACAGGTCTTCATCTATGAGGGCATATTTTCTTTAGGTAACTTTCTGGAAATCTTTTAAAGGAAAGATGTCTTTCAGGTCTACTTCGTTTCCATAATGAATGCTGTCATTTCCTTCTTGTGACACATGAATTAATCTCTCTGGTTAATGTAAAAGATTCAGTTTGATTAAAAAAAAAACAACTACAGGCTGATATATTAAAAACCCATTTGAGGACTCTTTTAGCATAATTGGAAGATACTGGGCTGCTGTGTGATTTATGACACACACACAGAAAGCAGATCTGATGACAAGATTACCCAACCACAAAATTGGTTGTGGTAGCACAAGCTTGCCTGTTGTTGGAGGGCCTGGAGACAACACTGGGGTTTACACAGTTTGGTTTTTTCTTAGCTCTGCATCTCCCTTGAATCTGTGAGGGCCTTGGTTTATCACGGGTATAATCTCCCTTCTCACCTGCTGATAGCCTTAAGCAAATTCTGTTTTCTATATGAAAACCCACTGAAGCTGGACATCGTCATTTGCACATCTACATCATTAACACAGGCTATCAAGAAGACTAGAGCTGAGTCTGGTGGGGCCCCAGTTCAAGCTGAACCTTCCTCTTTTCTTCAGCTCCTTTCCAGCATCATCTCTGGATGACTTGCACAGGATCAATTCATGCTCCTGACACCACAGGATATTTTTGTAAAAAACTACCTAAAGGGAAATAATGCCCAACATCTACTCTTTCTACAGAATAGTTTTGAGGATGAGGCAGCTTTGGGACTTCATACAGCTTTGTGAAAATCAACAGGGACAGCAGAATAGGCCTCACCCTCCTCTTTGCACAAGGAGAATGTCAATCCGGGGACACGGGGTCTCAGATGAGTGTATAGAGGATTAGTGTGAACGCTGACAAGCTTCTATGCCATATGATCTGTTCCCATTCAGTGTTCTCCATGCAAGCCCCAAGCTCAAGTCCTGATGTAAGTGCTGGGGCATCCATCTCAAGGGGCTTTCCATCTTCCACTGGGCTCTAAGTCTTTTCTGGCTTGGATCATCCTGCCAATCAATTCTACAAAGCTTAGATCTATATGTCATGAAGCTCTCATTAGGGACCCCAGATTTAAGAGCTCAAATGGACCTTAGATGTCTTGCTGATCCATTATGTTGATATGTTTGCATTGCTGCACCCAAACAGACTGTCTGCTAGGCCTCCAGAGTTAGAGGTGGATTCTGAGGCCACAGTGTGTGTTCAGCAGGAGAGAGCTCTGCAATCGACTAGTGATGCCTGCCGCTTTCAAGTGTAGGGAGGAACCAACCGCTGAACAGCTGACATCTTGTGTCTGTCTAGTTCAAGGCAGAACCAGAGCTGCCATGGCTTCCAAGTCCCAACCCCAGCCCCAAGATACTTCCCATTTTCCACCACACAGCCAATGGTTAATGCTAAATATGGGGAAGAGCACCAAAACTAAACTTACAGTAGAACTCTTCTGATCTACAGGAAAAGTAAGGCAGGCCTGCTTTGACAGTGAAAAAGAGCTATGACTCCGGTACCTGGATTGCTCCTCTCAGGTTAATCCCAGTTTCAATGGCGACGTAGTACGAGGCTTGCAGGAACGTCCTTTGCAGCAGGAGGGCAAGGAACAGAAGCACAGCCAAGACATAGGCGTTGCCAAGGAACTCTTGGGATGAGACAAAGTAGACCCCAAGAAACTGTGTCTGTGGGACAGAGAAGACCAGCGGTGGTTGTCACTCTCAGAAGAGTGACTCTCGTCACGCTCTTACAGCTTGACTACTACCTCCGTGCTGGCAAGGCCTGTGCCATTCTTTGTAAATAAAAACCAGGAACGGGGGAGTTGGGAGCTGGGAACAGTTGGCAGAGTACTCGCTGTGCAAGCAGGAGGATCTGAGTTCAATCCCTGGCACCCACAGAAGAAAGCTGGTGTAGCAGTGTGTGATCCCAGGACGGGGGAGATGGGAGGAGAGAGTCCCGAGGGGTCGCTGGCCAGCCAGTAGCTGAATTAGTGAGCCCTATGTTCAGTGTGAAATCCTCTCTCGTAAAATAAGACAGAATTGGTAGATGGACACACACACACACACACACACACACACACACACACTATTTTAAAATTAAAAAAATAAAGTAGAAAGCAACTGGGGAAGACACCTAACATTGACCTCTGATACCATGCACACAGAAACACACACACACAGACACACAGACACACAGACACACAGACAGACACACACACAGGCATGCACTTGACTGATAAATCCAACCAAAGTCTGCCTCTACTTCCATCATCTTCCCACTTGAGGGATCAGAACAAGGCTCAGTCCTAACCCCAGGCACACATGACTCTCAGCCTCTCTTCCTCCATGCCCCTGGGAGTTTACTCTGTGAATGGAACAAGAATAAATAGAGCAGATCACAGAGGAGCCCAAACAGAACAGCTACAGCAAATGGCATGATGCGTTCTCTGCCTCAGAAAGGGAACCAACAGTCTGCTGAGCAGTGACTTCTGGGCCGGGGGAGGGGAGGGACTTGGTGTGGACTGTGGGAAAGACGGGAAGGAAGTACTCACAACAGCTGAGAAGAACACACGGGCAGCCCTAGCCCCTTGGGCTCCCAGGACCTCCTTTTAAGTTTAAGTCACCCTTTTTGCACTCCAAAAAGACCTCAGATAATAATCAGGGGAAAACATTCTGCTTTTGTGCTAAAGATCTCAGGAAACATCGGCATGTCTGTTTCCAAATTGAGCATCGCTGCCTCCCAGGAGGACTTTGAACTTGATGAGCCGCCACCCTCTAGCACGACCACACCAATCTTCCCATGAACACACGGCTCTCACCTTCCTGACACTGCCCTGATGGGGACATTTGGAAGGATGTGGGAGGTGCTACAGGGCAGACAGTGATGGGAACAAAATGAGAAGAAACCCAAGATCATGACCTTGGTAGTGACCAGGCCAACTCGGGAAGGGCTCTCAGGAGTCTATTCAGAGAATTAAAAGTTCCTGGATCTTGGCTTAGGGGCCAAGATGGTGGGAGACCTTACACTCTACAGCAGTGATGTTCAACCTTCCCAACGCTTCAACCCTTTAGTATAATTCTTTCCTCATGATGGGATGACCCCCAACCATAAAATTTTTCCATTGCGACTTCAGAGCTGTAATTTTGCTACTGCTATGAATTGTAATGTAAATATCTGATGTACAGGATACTTGATTTGGGACCCCAAAGGGGTCTCGGCCCATAGGTTGAGAACCAGTGTCATAGAGTATCATGGGTGACTTGTGTACTAGCCTTCACAGCTCATGGAACTGCCTGGTCCTGGTCCACAGCTACTTCTCCAAAGCTCCCCAGGTCAGACACCTCTTGACTGCGGGCAGCAAGAAATAGGCACAGACCCAATGAGAGGTGCTCTAAGGAAGACCCTGCTGGGCTCCAGAGCTGTGGAGTCCCATGACACTTGCCAAATCACCAAAGGGAGGGGGTGGAAGGCTGGAAGGTAGGGAAGGGCTAGAGGCAGCAGTACCTGACCCTATGGGTTGGAAGGGGTGAGAGGTAAGACATTAGAAAGCACAGTGCTCTAGTGTTCTAGCACCCAGTGAGCAAGATGTCATCTGGGTCTCTCCTTTACACAGGAGGAAACAGAGTTTCATCGTGGTGAAGTGGCTAGCCCAAGGTTGTGTGCTAGTTAGAGACATGTGAACTCAGACTTTCATGATACTAAAACCCTACCCCAGACCCACTGTCCAGATCTCATTTGGCCCTCTGACCTGGAGTCACACTTTGACAGTTGACTGTCATCAACAGACTTGTGGCTTGTGGCAGACAGAAACATGCCCACTTGGTTGGGGCTGGGTCAAATCCAGGCACAGTGGCTTCAGGGAAACCCAGTCCTGTCTAACACTCCATATCCCAGCATCCTCTCAGAAACCCAGCTCTGGAGAACAGAAGGCACTATTTTAAAGTCAAGCACAGTTATCAATACCATCCTTACTAATGTAACGAAGTAATGGCCGTGCACACAAAGATGGTAGAGCGTCTGTTTCTTAATCACAGCATGGGGCACGGTGCAAAAGCTGTGCCACGTTCAGCCACAGGGCCTGCTAGGGATGCTGAGGTACTCATGGGAGCATGATGCAGCCAAGATCCCTGCTCACCATGATGGAGAACCATGACCCATTCTGCTACAAGTGCCACCACACAGCCAGGCTAGGGCAGAGGCAGGGCAGTCAACTGAGCACACGTGTTGGCCAGATAGGGGATTCCTCTCAAATTCACTGGTCCTTATCTGTTTATTTTAAAACAAAGCAACAGATTTCTCCTTTTGTAGTTAGAAGATGAAGCCTCTAGCCCTCCTTCTCCAGACTAAAGATCACATGGATGTGGATGAAGAAACCTGTGCCCTATTCAAAACAGAAATACTGTCGTTAGATCTGTCACAGGGTTAATGAAGCTTTAAAGGGGTGGAGCCAGAACATCTAGGTTTTTGTGAAGACGTGGGTACACAAGGTCTGGGGCACCCCTGTGGTATGAAATGTGGCATCCAGGTAGAAACAAGATTATCACTCTTTGCTACATCGTGAGTTGGAGTCCAGTCTGTGCAACACAAATCCCTGTCCCATAAAATGAAGAAAAGGAATAAATATGTACCAGGCCAGGCAAGAGGCCTAAGAAGGGAGGCCCTGGAGATCTCTATTGAAAAAGAGGACACCCTGCGTCCTGGGAGAGGTGAAAGGTCCATGGCAGGAGAGAAGAGACCAGAGCCACTGCTTGACATCTGATGGAA
>JADRCD010177773.1:0-18250 GCA_019843815.1 Montemys delectorum
CCCCAGAGTGATATGTCAAACACTGGGAAGTGAGAAGAGGGCACTGGAAGGAAAAACATTAGGCTACCCCCCACAGTTTAGGTGTTTATTCAGTGTCTGAATGGACTGGTGGAACCAAAACATCCAAGAGAATGTGGTGGCTACAAAGCAATAAAATATGAAATGACATCTAAAAACTGTAGTTTTATTAATAAAAGCCAAAGATAAAATTATATGTCACTACCTGGTAGATCATTTATGTAGGATTCATTAGAAAATATATATGAGCTCATAATGATGTTACTAAAGTTGGTTATAGTTCATGTTTATGGATATCCCTTCTGAAACCAGAGAGAAATAGCTACACATTTTCTTCAGAAAACCAATCAAAACAAAATGGAAAGAGTAACTTTATATTTGAAAGTATAAGGCACTATATAAAACATGGCATTGCTCTGATTTTCTTGATTTCTGTGTTTGATTCCTTTGAAATCTGTAGTAGCAGGATTTGGCCTTCAACCCCCTACCCCCGTGTACTCTATTGCAAAGAATCTTGAATTGGACACGCTGGAGAAATGAGTGATTTTCTTGGTCACGGGAGGCGTGCACATGGTTATAAGTTTGGTTACATGAGACCACGAAAGCTTTCTGTTATATTTGTGGAGATGTCGGGAAATGTCTCCATATTTCAGGGGTTGTTAAAGGGTTTGTGGATTGGTGAAGTGAGAGGGAGAGAGAGGAAATGTGGTTTCTGTGGGTGAAGAAATGGAGTCAGGAGTCCTGAGTGCCGTGGCAGGCACTTGTGTAGAGGAACACTCAAGCAAGATCCAGCAACTGAAAACTTAGCAGATTTGAATTTTCTATTTCACTAAATCCAACACTAGCCTTGCTCCCTGTATTCATCCTTTCTCAAAAAAAAATTACAGTTTTATATCCATTCTTAGAGTCAGTATCAAGAAGTCATGCTGGTTTTCATACAAATATTATCAAAACATTATGTACCCAGCAGCCTGGTATGTGTTGATAGGATGAAATGTGAACACTAAAATTGCAGGGTTTGCATAAGTCATCATTTAATAACTACCTTATTTACCTAATAACTACCTTATTTACCTAATAGCTGAGAAGGGAAAAACACGAGGAGACAGATGTACTTGCTCTCCTACTGTTTAGCTTTGTGCTCCTCTCTGGCTGCATGCCATTTCCAGGTGTTTGGTGTTGAGCCAAAGACTAAAATTAGACATTTGGTACAGCCCGGGTTGAGACCCAGGGGTAGCGTAGAAAAGCTTGTTCAATCCTTGTCCCTGACACTGCTATTAGTGCTTCTGCTTCTAGAGTTGACAAATTTACCCACCAATTAAGAAGGAGATGACAGAAGATAGAAATACAGTCGTGGAAAATTATGTATCACAGCAAAGCCTCCCGTGAATTTCAGTATTTATGCCAATAGCTTAAGTTCATTTTCATTTCTTTGGAATTGTATGGAGAGTGATACTCCTTGGGGAATTGAATTGATCCAATCATTTTCTAAATGTGCACAGAGACATGTATGACACTGCAAAAATAAATTTGTAAAAGTAAAATTAGAACTATAGATATCAAGAGGGGAAATAAAACATAGCATATTACGTAAGGGTAAATTTATCAGCTTGTAGAATCTAACCCTCAAATCTGTAGATATAGGTTCTAATTTATTTCTCTGTTGCTGTGATACACTACTGACCAAAAGCACCTTTGGGAGGAATGGGTGTATTTTATCTTACAGTTTATACACCATCATCACGGTACACCAAAGAAGGAGCTCATGGCAGGGAACTGGAGTCAGGAACTGGGGCAGAGGACACAGAGAAATGTTTCTTAGTACTTTGCACTCAGGCTCGTATTCAGCTACCTTTCTTATACTGTCCAGGCCCAGGCATAGCACTGTCCAAAATATGTTGGGCTACCCATATCTATTAGCAATCACAGATATGGTATGCACACAGGTCAGTGCAATTGAGACAGTTAGTTCTTTAGTTAAATGTCCCCTCTTCTGAGTTATCTCAAGTACACAAGAGAAATAACTAGGATGCTTCATCCTTTGTCAACTGTCAGCTTGATACACAAACACATCACCTTAAGCTATAACCTTTCCTTTCTTGTTTGTCCCCCCAAATCTCATGTTAATGTGAATATAAAGTGCAATCCAAATTTAAAAGCCCAACACAAAATTAATAAACAAAGAAAGAAACAAAAAAGAAAACCTTCCAAATTCTCCTAAGACTCCTCAAATCTCTCATTTGTGAGCTTCAGTTACATCCAAAATGAATTGCAAATTTTCTTATTCCAAGAGGAAGAAACAAGGCAACCCCAAAATCTGACAATGGAAAAAAACATAAAGGCCCAACATCTGGGATTCACTGAGGATTTTCTGTACTCCCAAGGACTTAGAAAATCCCCCTTGTCCAGTTTTGCTCCCAGCAACACACACAACTTGACTCCTAGGCACATGCTAGCTTTACACCCCACTTGTATTCTTGATGATCATCCCTCTTTTCTGAACCTGGCACGTAATGTCAAGCATCAGTTGCTTGCTCTCGATGACCCCTTTGTGTTTTCAAAACTGGAACGATTACTGTGTTGGAAACTCTTACTCATTGCCAAGATCAAGTGACATCTTGTAATGTAGTCCTAGGTCCTCTCTGGTCCACAGCTTCTGTGTGCTGACCCTGAGGAAATGTTCCCTTAGAGGATTTCATCTTGATGATACTGGTCTATTTTCAAGTCCAGCCAGCTAGTATCCTCTGGTTGTCCTAGAAAAGGCCAAAAAAGGCTTTGTTTCCATAGATTTTCAATTCAAATGAATCACAGGAGTAGCCTAGATAGTCTTGGTGGGGATGCTCAAACTTTCCCTTGAAGCTTCACAAGTCAAGCTTCCATCCTTTCATTTCTCAAGGCATTCTGTCAAACTCCATAACAGCAGTGGATTAAGTTTAGAGCTAACTAGTACCCTCATGGCTCCCAGGGACTAAACCATCAACCAAAGAGTACACATGGTGGGATTCATGGCTCAAGTTGCATATATAGCAGAGGATGGCCTAGTTGGTCATCAGTGGGAGGATAGGCCCTTGGTCCCATGAAGGTTCTATGTCCCAGTGTAGGGGAATGCCAGAGCCAGGAAACAGAAGAGGGTGGGTTGGTGAGCAGGGAGAGAGGGGAGGGAATAGAGGTTTTCTTCGGAGGGGAAACCAGAAAAGAGGATATCATTTGAAATGTAAATAAAGAAAATATATAATAAAAAAAAGTTTAGAGCACTCAATCGCTTTGAATTTTCCAGCCCAAAGTTCCAAGAGTTTCCACTATCCCTCTCAAAACAACACGCGCATATTTACACTGCAATGTCCCTCCCTGACTCTTGGTACTCACTTCTGTTCTAGTTTGCTTCTCTGTTGCTATGATAAAATATTGACCTAAAGAAGCCTGGGTAAGGAAAGAGCATTTCACCTTCTCATCTTATAGTCCAATATCGAGGGAAGCTGAGGCAAGAAACTGGAGGCAGGAACTGAAGCCCAGCCAATGAAAGAACTCTGCTTATTGGTTCTCTCCCTGGTCCACATTCAACTACCTTTTTATATAGCCCAGGTCCACCTGTCCAGGAATGGTACTGCCCACAGTGAGCAGAGCCCTCCTTTGTCAATTAGCAAATATGCCACAAACATGCCCACAGGCCATTACCATGGAGACAGTTCTTCACTTGAGGTTCCCTTTTCCCAAGTGTATCAGGTTGACATTGCAAACTAAGAAAGACAATATGAAAAGCCTACCTTGCTAGTACTGAAGAGAGTAATGTAGACTGAGGTTGCCTGGTAGAAGTTAGAATTCTTTAGTTTCTTTGATCATTATTTTACCAATCTATAACCCCCAACACCCATTTCTCTTCATACACACAAATTCCTCCTTCATATATATGTATATATTTGATTTATCTTTGCGTATGTGTGGTGGTGGTGGTGGTGGGTGTGAAGCAAGGTCTCATTATCTCACTATGTAGCTTGAGAGCTTGCCTCAAACTCACTGAGATCTGCCTGTTTCTGCCTGACAAATGCTGGGATTAAAGATGTGTATCAGCACCCCTGGCTAATTGATTTCTTTTAGTTAAGTCCTTTTGTTTTTGTCGTGACCAACACTGTGTAATTTATTATGCTACAAAAGGCCCAAAACATTCGGAAAGTCACTTAAAACCATGTGCTGGTTATATTTTTAAGTTAGTGTATGTTTGACATGTGTGTGTGTGTGTGTGTGTGTGTGTGTGTGTGTGTGTAACAGTATGTGCATATGCATGTGGAAAGCAGAAGTCAACCTCAGACATTATTTCTCAGGTAAAGTACTTAGTTCTTTGAGACCAGGGATCTGGTCTTACTGGGACCTGGGCTCATTGTCAGGATGGACCATCTAGGGAGCCACAGGCTCTGCATGTCTCTGCCTCCCCATCCCTGGGCTACCAAGCACTCTACCACCCTTTTCACTATGTTGCAAGCATTTTCTGGGCTGAGACAGCTTTGTAGTTCTCAACATATATTTTTTAAATCTTTAGATATACCTTTTTGGGTGTAGTGTTTTGAAATTTAAAGCAATGGGTCCAAATATTAGTTGAAAAAAATATACTTTTGTATACTCCTTTTCTGTGTGTTCAGATTTTTGGATACTTACTTGTGTATTCATCGTGCTTTTCCAGATTAAAACTTAAACCCAAGGATTGAAATTTAATAGTATCATATCCCAAAGTATTTTGACCATAATATTTTGACAAAGTATTTTAACATAAAAGTTAAATATGTTTACTCCTGTTTCAAGGCATTTTTAAATACCTGAAGATTTTTTAAGGCAAACATTCACAGACATGTAGCCTGAAGCTTTAAACAGAAGGGAACCTAATGGCGTTTACTGTCACTTAATCTTGGCCACTGATTGATTTTTCACCAAGATTTCATCTTTGCAGTTTTCCATGTCATTTGTCTGATTTTTTTTTAAAAGAATGACTTTTGGAGTTTCTATTATTTCATAAATAACAAATGCTCAAAAATCATTGCAATTTTTTGCTCTTGTCTTTGTATAGCTTGTTCCAGAACATTTTTCTCAGCAGGTACAGCAGCAGGAAATGTTCATTAGAGACTGGCACTCCAAACAACTTCAAGTTCACTGTGGGGTAGGTAACTTGGCAGAACTATCACCAGTCTTGCTTGTAGTTCCTGTTCATAATAAATGAAGACGTCATAACACTACAAAGTAAGCTTATGCCACATGGAGTTAAAAAATATAACTCAAATATTGAACTCAAAATATTTTTTCAGGCTATAGTTAAGGCCTTATTCACAGGTGAAATAATCAGAGGAAGTGAGTGCGTGAGGGTCATCGGAAGAAGCACTTGAAGAGTGTTCAGGTATTTCACATGAACTCGTGCAGGCAGCTTCTCTGGAGTTCCATTAGTGCCTGGCTAGCTCTGTGACACTTGGTGTTTCTGTTACTTATGGAAAGGACAACATGTGGCTGAAAGTAATGGTGGTCTGCCCCTGTAATTGTGGTTAGACTCTCTCCCAGAGCTGGTGACCTGCTTCTGGGCAAACTCTCCTTGTCAATGCTTGTGAACCAATGATGTTCACATTTTTTTTTTTTTTTTTTTTTTTAGGATCTGAATCCAAGGTGTGACAAGTCCCAACACTTTGCAGCCCCTGATACTACACAGTCTGTACTCATTCTAGCCTATTGATTCCCTGAAGTTGCTGCCTGAGGCAGAGAGGGAGCTAATTAAAAGGAAATGGAGCTTTGAAAAATCTCCGCAAATCTCTCTGAGATGCTGCCACTAACCTCAGGATTTTGAATCACTGCTTGGAACCCATCTTTCCCCATTGTGCTGAACTAGCAATAGGACAATTTAAAACATACAGAGAAAACATTCAAAAGTGTCCTTGTTCTCATCTTAATTTTTTCCTAAGATTTTGAATGAAGTGCAAAAAATTTTAAAGTATTGTGTCTATGCATCTGTGTGCATATTTATGATTGTTATTATGTTCATTTCCAGAGTAATTACAAACATCCATTATTAAGAACTAATTGTGTGTGTGTGTGTGTGTGTGTGTGTGTACAGTAAGGGCACTTTCTTCCATTTTATAGTTAGGAGACAACAAGAGAGAAGTTGGGTCACTTTTTGGAAATAATATGTGTGAGTTAGAAAGACGGTTGGATGAGATTGCGGCTCAGAACTGCTAACTCTGAAATACGTGTACCAGCCACTGGACCATCCCTGTTCTCTTCTACCATTGAGTCGACTAACAAAGTGACACTCTGTGCTTAGGAAATCCTTGACTTTCGTTTTGGAGCAGTTTCTAAGGAAATAAATGATAATCGTCACAAAATTATCACGCATTCCCCTCTTCTCCGCCTTTGTGAACACAGTATGCTCACTCAAGAGAGGGGACTATATTTAAAATGATCCTGAGACCCTACTGTTTGCATTAGTTGTGCTTATGGCTGCATTCACATTGTATCACTTCCAAAAAAACCTACAAAGGCGTTCTGCTAGAACTGCTCCTTCCTCCTAAGTGAGGGCCAGAAAGATGAGAGCGAGATCACAAGGCTATCATTACGTGAAAACAATAGGCAGAGACTCGACACCTAGAAGTCCCGAACTTCCTTCCCACATTAGAGAGTCTGCTGGCTAGTAAACCATGAACATCCATCCTTCTAAATCCTGAGTGAAATTACAGGTTAAAAACTTAGGTCCAGAAGGAGAAATAGGAGTCCATTCTCAAATAGCCAAGTTAAATATCATTTAATGACCAAGACTCACACACAAGATTGAAAACACTTGCCATCTTTGCAACATTACATGGTGAGTTTAGTAAAAGCTGAGAAGTCTGAATCAATTCAGGTTCCAATTCCACTATACACACTTTCTCCGGAACTAGAGAGATGAGGACAAGTGATTCTGAAAACGCCAGCCTAGCAGAGCAAGCTAGCATTCTCCCCCGGAGCAGCTGGACCTTCCCAATTGACCTCATTAGGTCACCTCACAGGTGGTACTGGGCATCAGCTGGGGACTTCCCATCTTCGTGTAACCTCTGCTGCTTCATTTAGATTTCCTTCCTTATCGGCACATTTTTGGAGAGTCTTCCATTTGCCAGGGAAATGATAATTTTTAGAACTTCTAAATAGATTCTCTACTGTGTGTTCTAAAGAGAAGATTTTAACAGGTAAATGACAAAAGAAAACAAAGAATGTTGATAAACTTTTAAAAATGCATAATAAAATGAATACTTTTTTTTTAAAAAAAGTCTATAACTTCTTTCAATTTTGTGGAGAGATTACTTTCATGGAAAATGAGGATTTTACCTCTCCTTAGACTTCATTTTTAAAGAACAGTAAGAAAGACACACATTTTGGAAGTCTCATTGTTGAATCCCACTTCTTGTGTTAATGTTAGAAATATTTCAAATGACACTTCTCCTCAAATGATTCATTTCATTTCTAACTCAGTTTGTCTTTTTAAGTCTGAGAGTTTTGAAACCAGACATTCCAGTAGAAGGAATACAACTTGTCAGATAAGAATAGAGTCATGTAATGATTTTGTTAAGAAAAAGAGGAACTCTTTGAGGAGTCCCTGAATCTCTATTAATAGAAATGTGGCTGGTAGAAGAGGGTAGTGGAGCTGATAGGTGCTGGATGCCACGAGGAACTAGAAAACGGAGTCCCTATTTCCCACATGGTCTTCAGAGCTGAGTGTCACTAAATTCTTTTTAGCTTTCCCTTATAGGGCGGCCCAACTTTCATAAGATAAATAAGAATCTAGAACTTTTTTATGCTTTCTCATGCTTTTGTAATTTTCTTCAGAGTTCATCCACATATGCTTAAAGTAGTCTAAGTCACAAACATACGCCTCGATACTATGTGTTATCGAGAACACTTGGCCCAGGAGGGGTCTCAGCCAAGGCATTAGATTAAAAGACAGGGTGTGGGTGTCAATGTTTTAACTCTTATGTTTTTGATTTCCTTAAGTAGCATCTTCTTCATTGGCATGGTTACCATCACTACCTCTAAGTGGTTCAGTAATTTGTTGCCTTTGAAAAAGAAGAAAGCTTAAATAACAAGGTATTTGAGGTTCCTAAATGCAGATGTTGTGTCCAATGGTAGTATGCTAGTCATAGCATACTGGTAAAGCTTCATGAAACGTGAGTGCCTTTGTAGTAAAAGAAATCTGTGTTACTTTCCAGAATAGACAGAAAGCCACTGCTAGATTGGATGGTTTAATAAATAACATTTACTATTGTACTGTTAACTATTGCTAATTCAACTGTTGCATAAAATGAGCTCTTGCACAATCATTTTTATCTTGAATCAAAATATACTTTTTAAAACTTAGATTTATACCTGAATTTCATCTGGTAGATCAATAAAAATAATGATTTGTGTTAGGACAAACACCTTGTTTTAAGCGCCTCATAAATTTCAACTAATTTAACCTCGCAACTATTAAGAAGGGTTAGAGTTTCAAAGACCCATTAAACTGTGAGCTGCCAAGAGCTGTATTTAATAGTTCATATGAGGAAGTACACCTATCAATTGTTACAAATATCAAGTGCTCATTCTTTCTTTCTGTCTATCTCTGTCCCTCTCTGTCTCTCTCTCTGTCATCTAATTAAGAAAACTCAGAACAAAGTTAGTTGTGATTCAATGAGGCAATCACCTGTTAGTGCCTGTGTATACCAAAGAAAGCTGCCCTGTTTTCCTGAGTACATACCTATAGTACCTTCATATTTCATAGTAATCTTCAGTCAAGGATTTTATTTTTCTCTCTCTATTTTTAATAAATTACATGTTATGATTATGTTGATATTAGTGTTAAAGTGTATAAGGTATAAAGTGTGTATGTAAAATGTTTATGTTAGTGTGTGTGTGGGGGGGAGTCTATCCGTTACAGTCTACATGTAGAGGACAGAAGAAAAACTCAGTGTTGGTCTTCATCTTGTATTTTGTTTGGGATAGTAGGCCAAGAAAACAGCTGTTTATCTGCTGTACACTCTAGACTTGTCCCATGAGCTTCTAAGGATTCTCCTGTCTTGCTTTGTTGTTTGCTTGTCTTTGTCCTGCAAAACAGGAGACATGGAATCATAACTATGATGCAATAATTATGCTTAGCTATATGTGGGTTCTGGGGATTTGAGCCCAGGTCCTCATACTTTCACACTGTACACCATACTTACTGAGAAATCTCTGTGGTTCCCACCCTAATATTTAGACTAGTGATCATGCGTTCGCACATTATCTTAGAAATATACTCAGTGTTCTTTGTGAATGAGGGAAGATGTCTAAATAGTTTGAGGGCACTAGAAAAGGATTTACACAAATCCTTGCTCTTCATATAAGACTTGGAGCATAAGTATAAATAAACTAGGTAGAGAGAAAGAAACTTCTAAGAGCAGAAGAAACAGGTGGCATGGTTTTAACAGCATGACTCTGTATAAAGTTTGCAGGCACTAGCGTTTCCAGAAGAGGCAGGCCTGCCTGGGAGACAGCTTGAAAAAAAGCACACAGTAGAATTTTTGGTGTTTAAGATTGAGAGAGGTGCCATTGTAGTGTTTACTCTTGAAAGTGATTTGTTAAACAAATGTTATTAGGTTCCTACTGTATATCAATCCCTGTACTCAGCATTTGCTTTCTGTTACTAACAATATAAGCTATTATTGCTGTCTTCTTAGTGCTTAGAGTCAGTTGGAAAAGAAACACAAACAACAATAAAAAAATGTGGTACTGTGATATAGGAAGTATTAGAAGCGGTGAGAATGTATTTTTATAGTACTATTTTGTCCTGGGTTTGGGGTCAATTTTCCTAACAGAATAAATAATCTTTATGCTTAGATTAAAGGTAGATGTAGCCAGTAAATTTTGTTTTGAGTTAAAAATATTTAGGACTATTGAGACCAAGCTGGGTCCTGCTATAACTTACTGTATACCATACAATGCAGTGTTTTTCAGGCTGTACCTTGCCTTTAGACACTCCATTTTGTTTCCAAAACCTTTTGACTCAGTTTTCAGGGTGAAGGATGACTGTGTGCCAGGGTGCACCCACAAACACCATCTTTCTGCCATCATCCATTCAGCTGAGACTGATACGTGACTTATTCTTGGGAGTACAAAGAGTGCCACCCTAGACATTTATCAAAGTGAGTTGGGACTGGAGTGGCACATGGGCATGTTAAAATTATAACAGAGAAACCAGGCCAAAAAACATAGGGATACAGTAGACAGAGAAACTGGTGTGATTCCTTTACCTGGACCCCATACAAAGGACCCCATACCTTAGCACTCAGTATCAATTATCCCAACCAACCTACCTGTCATCTGACACTCAGTGTAACTGGCAAGGGTTGACATATGGAGATATCCTGACTGTCAGGGGGTTTCCCCTCTCTTAGATTCAAATATATTAACATTTTTAATAAAGTGATTTTTATAATCTTCACAGGCTGCTGTAGCAAAATCTATAGCAAATATTTCTGCTCTAACAAATCCATAACAAAACTAGAAGGTAGGTGATTTTATGAACAACAGAAATCTCTTTCTTGTGGTCTAGATGCTGAAAAATTCATAGTCAAGATATATGTAGGGCCAGTGTTTGATATGAGACCATCTTGTTTTACCTAGACAGCATCTTCTAGCTGTGTTTGTGACCAGAGGAAGAACTAAGAAGTCTCTCCTAGTCCTTATTAATAACAGCATAAACTTCAGACATGTAGTGCCACACCCACTAGTCTACTCCAGTTACATCTGCAGTATCAGAGGTAAAAGCCTGATCAAGGATAAGAGGCATTATGACTTCAAAGGGTGTTTGTGCCTCCCGGGTATTCAGTCAATTGTTGGCATCTCCTAACTCAGATGTACTCCAGATTAGTCTTTCCAATTGTCAACATGCTTTCTTATTCAAGCATAAAGATACCCCAAGAAATGATTCGTAAATGGCTGAAAAAGGGTGTTGTTCCTTGGCCAACACAACGTTCCAATATATCCTTATTTATTTCCAAGCTGTCCTTAGCTTGAAATTTCTCACAAGGAAGCTGCCTTATCAGATAGGATGTCTTCAGAGTTAGCAACAGAGGTCAGGCACCATTGCTTACTGTTAACATAGTTAGAATTCTCAGGGCAGTTCCACAGAAGACAGAACTGTTTTACATACTAGAGAGTAATCGAAGGGCTTCTCTCACTTAAGGGCATTAGCAGGAGCTGCTAGATTGGAACTTCCTGGTGCTTGCCTTCAGCAGACCCAGAGAATTAGCATGGGAATACCAAAATAGCACCAGCGAGGAAGGGCACCACTGCTCTTCCTCTTCACACCTGGATACCTGATCTTGCCAACCTTGAAGTAACCATTGCTTGCCTACATGATCTTACTGACCTTGATGTGGCCCTCACCTGCCTATGTGACTTTTGTCATTTGCCCTGTTTTCTGTATACCATATAAGCCTGGTTTTCACTTAGACTACAACTTAGATGTACTAGGACTTAGACTTAGATTCATTCATTCAGATTCAAGCTTCGAGCCTCCTCATGCAGTCCGCAAACAACCCCCCCCCTCGCCCCGGGCCCAGAGCGCTTGGGCCCAGGGGGTGCAGCGCCTGTCCAGAAGAGGTGGCTTTTTTAGACCCAGTGTGTTTCAGGTGGCCTCAGATGTACCTCAACAGCTGAGCTGCCAGATTTCTCATTTCTCTTTTGTAATGACTGTAAAAGCCTCATGCCATTTTTAAGAAATAAACTCAGACTCAGCACTTCCTTGTGTCTGTCTCTGTCTGTCACTCACCGAATTTTTTGCCCACCTGACCAGAACTCTCATCCTGAGGAACAAGAGTTCCCCGCAACGAACCCAGTCTGTGGCAATGTAGTTTTCTTCCTCGTGATCTAATAACCTCCGTAATTTACCATGCCTCTTAATGCTACCATTTTAGTATTAGGGCTTCCAACTTATGAGTTGGAAGTGGGGGCATAAACATTGAATGCATGGCCAGTCGACAGATGACATCCTTCAAAATGAAAGAACTTGTAACGGGGAGATCAATGTGCCAGATATTAAAATTGCTGATACATCACAGTGTGGTGGTTAATATTGGTTCCAACTTGACTGGATGTGGAATCAGCTAGGAGGTAAACTGATGTCTACACCTCTGAAGGATTTTATTGTTCAAATTATGTGAGATGGGAAGCCCCACATCAGTTGTGAGCAACACCTTCTAGTAGCAGCCCAAAGAAAGCCATGTCTTAGGGAAAAGGTTGGCTTTTCCCTTGCTGTCTTCACATCCTGCTGAGAAGTTCATCTACCTTCCTGCTGCCTTCCCTCAGCATCACAGTTGTTGCTACATTCACTCACTAATAGCAATACTCAGCTTCTTCAGAGTTCAAATGTACACTGAAGACCACCGACTCTTAGGGAACTCTTCATGCTCTCATACCAGATGGGGCCTGCTGAGACAACTAGCCTTGAGGAGTTGGTGGCTACTGCGCTCTCAGCCTCCTCAGCATGAAGGACAGCAATCGTTGAACTCTGCAGATTGTATCATGTTAAGTCAATCTAATACATCCCCTTTTACTATACATTTATTCTGTTGATCTTACTCCTCTAGAGAAGCCAACCTAATGCAAAAGGAGGAAGGATAAGAAAATCAATGAATACAATAAGAATATGGGTTCATACAGAGCAATAATGGACACTCTCAAAGGATCATGGCATTTTATGTAAATGTGGACTAGTTAGCCTGGAAGTAGTATTGAAGCATAGTAGGTATTAGGTAAAATGGAATCTACATGGCTTGAGGTGGCTGATGATGTATTTGCAGACACCACTCATATTTAGACTAGACCAGGAGCTTCAGAAACTAGCCAATAAACAAGCAAGCAAGCAAACAAACAAATAAAAATATTCAAAATATATCATTGTGGAAAGAACTATTTAGCTAGCTGAGTTAGTAGTAGATGTTTGTGTGTTAAGAACATTGGTGTCTAAGAACAGGTGTAGGA
The DNA here is from genome assembly GCA_019843815.1 of Montemys delectorum. Classification (NCBI taxonomy): domain Eukaryota; kingdom Metazoa; phylum Chordata; class Mammalia; order Rodentia; family Muridae; genus Montemys; species Montemys delectorum. Next base: position 13,018 of record JADRCD010177773.1, read on the forward strand.
ATATACAAAGGACAAAGAGAATGATAAATAAGGAGAAAAGAAATAGCTTGGGGTAAACCATGTAGGAGGCCAGTAGAGGATACAATGAAGTCTATAAACTGCAGCCAGAAAGGAGGAGGGGAGTTAGAAGAGCAATGACTCTGAGGAAACAGAACACATTTTCAAGAAGAGAGTTGCAGAGTCGCTCAAATGCTGTGGGATATAGTTAGGAAACAGGAAATTGTTCAAGTTAGGTGTGACTTGAGGCAAGTATTTTCTTGAGAGAACTCTATCATAATTTACAAAAAAAAAAAAAAGATTGGGGCTGGAGAGTGGCTCAGTGTTCTTGCAGAGGACCCAAGTGTAACCTCCAGCATTCACAGGCAGCGCACAACCACCTATAACTTTTGCTTCATGGGATCCAATGCCGCCTTCTTGGCGCTGTATTCACGTGGCATTCATTTTCATAGACATAGGCATATACACATTTAAAATGACAATGCATGGTTTATAAAAATGAAGGGGACCATATCATGCTTAGAAATCAATTCTAAATGCACTAAGCTCTTGAATGTTTACTATTTGAAACATTTAGGGGAAAATTATAGAGTGTCTCTTGTCTTCTGGATGAAAGAGTCTTTAAACCAGAAACAAAAGGCACTAACGTTGAAGAAAAGCTCTTGACTTATCCAAGTCACTTGACTGAAGGGAAAAAAAAAAATCTCCCGAGTACATCTGAGATAAATTCTAACATATTAAATGAACAAAATGTGGTCCCCTTCACTTTATGCAAATGAGTCAGAAAAAGGCAATGACATAGAAAGAGAGAAGTGACATACACAGACTTGAGAAGAATGAGAAATGCATTGGAGAGAAGGTGCTTATCTCAACTTCAAGGAAAACTCAGGTTAGGAACGTCATCATAGATGATTCTGTAACTGTTAGGTTGATAAACAAGTCATGCCTCTCTGCATGAAGCTACACAAAAACATGTTCACTGTAGGTGGGATAATGAAGTATGCAGTAACTTAGTAAAACGGCCTGTTCCTTACATGAAAAGCTAGGCATTCATATTTTCTACAATCTAGTTGTATACTAGTTTGGGTAATATTCCCAAACTGGGTAAGTTCTTTTGTAAGTATCAACCATGCTAAAGTTTTTAGTCAGCAGAAAGATAGCTAATCACTGTATCACATCTTAGTATTATCATATGCGCGGCTACAAAGGGAAGAAAGAGGAAGAGGGAAATGCTTCTGGTCCTTTTTCTGGGATTTTCTGGACATCATGCTGCTCACATTTGCCCCTGCGATTGGTACACAGTCATTTCGCTCCTGATTGGGTTATATTCTTGTATAGAGTTTATAGTTATGCAAATAGGTGCCTACCTTAGCTTTCTGCACGGCCCTTCCCCATTTTGCCTAATATTGAATTTGTAGTCATTTCTATTTTACTAGCATAGAGCCAGCAGAAAGAATGGAAACAGGCAACCTTGGGAGATAGGAGCTTGAGGGACCCTCTAGAATGTATCAGAGACCTGGGAGGTGAGAGGATCAAAAGGAGGGATCTTAGATGAAATGCCCGACAGTAGGGAGAGGAAACTTGTAGAGCCCACCTCCAGCAGACTGTCGGGGCATCAAGTGAGGGAGGGGGTTGCTATCCCACAGTCAAAACTCTGACCTATAATTGTTCCCGTCTGAAAGAGCTGCAGGGATGGAAATGGAGAGGAGCCTGAGGAAAAGAAGGTCCAGCGACAGGCCCAAAGTGGGATCCAGTTCAAGGGGAGGCCCCAAGCCCTGACACTATTACTGAGGCTATTACTGGGGACTCACAAAAAGGGACCTAGTATGACTGCCCTCCGAAAGACCCAACAAGTGGCTAAAAGAGTCAGAACCAGATATTTGCACCCAACCAATGGACAGAAGCTGCTGACCCCTGTGGTTGAATTAGAGAAAAGCTGGAAGAAGCTGAGGAGGAGGGAGACCCTGTAGCAGGACCAAAAGTCTCAATCAACCTGGACCCCTGAGATCTCTCAAACACTGGACAGTGCCACTGCTGTTACAGGTACCAAGAATTGGGTGTGGCCTGAGGGATTTAACAAAAGACACAGACTCGAGGCAGGGGTGGGGGGTCACTCGTCAAGAAAGAATATCAATCTTTATTCCTCTCTGTTCAATTTATACTGAGTAGCATGGGGGGCAGGTAAAAAAAATAAAAGAGGAAACCCCCAACTGGGGCTGATTCATTGCAACCTGCAAATGAGCCAAATTGCAAAAGGCAGGATGTTTTTTTTCTCGCCGAACATAACATCCTATCTTGAAGCAAACAGGGTTCTGCAAAGAGACATCCAGGTAGGGTTCTATATGCAACAGACCATCAACCAGGCAGCATACACCAGCTGATATGAGGCCTCTAACACATATACAGGAGAGGACTGCTGGGTTTGGGTTTAGTCTGAGAAGATGCACCTAACCCTCAAGAGACTGTAGACCCCAGGGAGTTTAGAGGTCTGGTGGGTGGGGAGTGGGGGATGGGGACATCCTCGTGGAGACAGGGGGACTTGGAGGAAGTATGGGATGTGGAACAGTTGGAGACTGGACCGGGAGGGAGGGGAATAAAATCTTTGTGGAAGGACAGAAACAATGGTAGGCAAGAATGATACTGTTACTTACGGGGTTTTGTATGCATGGTTCTGTGTGTTACTCAGACGTCACAGCTGTATGGAAGAAAGGCCACAAAGTGTCTTGCCAAGATCACTTTTCCTTTTTAGTAAATAGTCAGCAGAGGCTGAATCAATGTCCCCCTTAAAGAGACTTTCAGAACTGAATCTGAGTCATCTTGGCATTTCTTCTCTAACACATTTGTTTTTCAGACAGACGGACTGGTATTTTGACTGAGTTGTTTTTAATTGTGATTCAAACTGAGGAGTGTGTGCTATAAGCCTCCAGCTGTAGTCCATCATCTTGTGAGCACCTTCAAAGACCATCATCATCAAAAGACTGGCTGAATCTATAGCTGAGCATGGCCTGTGCTGTGCTACACAGCAAGGTTTCAGAAAGACTGCTGACACCTCAGAATCCAAAAGGAGTAAATATTTTAAGGGAACAGTCAAAAAGACATGTCACAGAATGCAGAATCTGAGGTTTTCTACCATTTGTGATCAACAACATTTTTTTTTCCTTTACACGTATACTGAACACTATATTATACAAAATGTTTTTGGGTATAGTTTCTTAGGCTCAATCTGTAAGAAAAGCAAGAGACCACCGCCACCCTCTTCTAAAGATTGAGATTTAAAGATGACAATCCACTTGCACCCAGTTAAAGCACCAATAAATAGTGGAGAAAGGACTGGATTCCAGTTGCATTTTTCTAAAATTCCAAGTCCAGTGTCCTTTAAGTATATAAAACTGCAGAGTTACCATTCAGGCAGGGGAAAATGCAAGGATAATTTTCCCACTTCTATATTTTTAACTAATCTTGCTTGTCCTCCTTCCCCCAAGCAGTTATATGGCAGTGTTTACTTAACTAGTCATCAATGATAAGTAATTTTTATCATAGGTTTCATGGGGGAATGTACATTAGTTCCATCTAGCTGTCCAACACAACTCAAAAGAAGGCCATTTATATATTTTTATATATTGCTCTGAGCTATTTTTTAGAATTATAGGCTTTGCCCTCTTAATGCAGGGGCAGCATAGAATTCTATCTCTGCTCTCTTTTCTACTGCTAGAGCCCTATCATGTGATTTTTTTAAAAAAAAATCGACTGTGTAGTTTGCAGTAGCAACATTTTATGAACAGAGCCCATTTACGACGACTAAGTAGGCACTGGTGTTTGTTAGGAGTTTTACAGGCATTAGCTAGTGTACTACTTGGAATACCCATCTGCAGGTAGATGCTAGTGTCTTTTATCGATGGTAATGGGAACTCTAGCATTTATATAATCTGTTGTACTTCATCTGCTCAATAAATGTGCTAAAGTTTGAAGAGTCTACCTTATTTCATGGCTCATCTATATAGTTTTATATTGCCCTGTAGAAATTTGATATTCATAAGAGGATAGTTTAAGCATAGGAAGTAATGGCAGTGAAGGCTAAAGTAAGACTTAGTGACCTGTTACCATCTAGGTAAAGACTCCTAATTCTATGTAAGGGGCAGGAAAGTCTGGGCTTTTGAGCAAAACCTGGCTTAAATATGAAACACAGGAATCTCATGGCATTGTTATAAAAATAAACAATAAAATAAGGGCTACAGAATATCTGACATGGGGTTTGACCTGAATAAAATCTGCCTTTCTCAGCCCTTACCATTTGCTTGTGTAATATGCCACTCAGACTACTCTTTGCATTAAGAAACAGAAACTCTTGTAAGTATATCTAATAGTCGTATAGCAAGAAGCACAAAGGTGGGTGCACTCATTGGTTTCTGCATTGTCGGGATAAAATACTCGGCACAAGCAACTTTATGAAGTAAGGGTTCATCTTGGCTCACAGATCCATGGTACAGTCCATCATGGAAGAGGGAGCCTCCGATGGCTTATCACATGACAGGAGCAGAGCAGCCAGGAAGCAGGGAGAGATGACTTCCTGTACTTAGCTCACTTTCTCCTTTATTATGTGTTTCAGGACCTCAGCCCAGGCAGGGAACATTTGCTGCTCTCAGTTAGGGCTGGTCTTCCTACCTCAATTAATCTAATCTGAAAGCTCCCTCAGAAACACACTTAAGAGATTTGGTTTCATGGTAATTCCAAATCCTATCAAATCTCCAGTCAACATGCGCTGTCAAAACGGGCAGTTCAGTTGTGGCCGACTCAAGTGTCTATGCTGTTTGACGGGGTCTCCAGTGTAAGACTTCTCTTCTATAAGCCACCAGCCCAACAACTGAACATGTGTTCTCCAAAAATGTATCAGCCAAGGAGAATGAAAATTATATAATTAAGTTTAATAAACTAAAGCTTCTAAGGATAAGACAGGGTTTATCATTCTTTAAAGCAGGTGGTCACTTAAAATCTGGAAAATATTTTGTGTGTGTATAAGTGTGTGTGTGTAAAATGTGTGGGTAGAGGCAAACAAATACCAAAACACATATGTTGAAGTCAGACCTCCATTGGGTTTTGGTTCATGCTTTTCTACCTTGTTTGAGAGAGGGTTTCTGTCACTGCAGGCGTGGTTCACTGGCCTGTCAACTTCAGAAGGCTCTCCTTATCTCGTCTCCTTTCCTATAGGGACATTCTGAGATTACAGAGGCTTGTGCTA
>JADRCD010177776.1:0-22110 GCA_019843815.1 Montemys delectorum
GAAGGAAGGAAGGAAGGAAGGAAGGAAGGAAGGAAGGAAGGAAGGAAAAGAAAGAACATGAAATGATCTTAAACAATCAGTGAGAAATGGAAAGACAGGATGTGAAATCAGGGTGAATAACTGTGGTGTGGAGCAGTTCAATGGACTATACATCCTTTCTTAGCAAAGATGATGGAAGGAGGAGAAATGTGGTCTACTATTATGCTTACAACCATTGAAAAATATAGTATATATTACATATTTCATATGTACACACACAGATATATATGTACATATACATGTATGTATATGAGCATTTCAAATTCACACATTTAACTGAGGTATGGGTGTTAATTCTCTGGAACAATTTGAAGTAAATATGCAAGCTAAAAATGTTATATATATTGTGGAAAGAGCCAGTGTCTTTGAAAATAATTAGTTAGCCCCTGGCATCACTTCCTTACTATAAATATAAGAGGATACTCCAAAATCAAAGATTATTAACAATAAAAATGTTGTAAACTATCTGTATTTTAATGTAAAGCACTAGTTTTCCTCATAGAATAAGTATACTCGTGATTTATTCATATTTTGGGTAATAAGCGCTACTATCTTTGAGTGCTTTGTATCATTCAATTTAAGAAACCTTCCAATATCACACAGTTCTATTTAGATGTTCTAGTTTGTAAAATCTGCAAAATTACTTCGTTGATGAAGTTGAAAAAAACCAAAATATTACCAAATATAAGAAATTTAAAATGTTTCTTGTGAATACCCTTAATTAAGAGTGATAAAATTTTCAAAAAATCATTAAAATGTGAATCAAGGCACTTGAAAATATGCTTCATATTAGAAAAATTTGAACTGAATCCAGTGGAACAGGCAGGCATAAAATAAATTGAAAGCCTTCTGGAAAAACATTCAAAACCCTCAGGGTATGGAACCTAATCACAAGTTCAAAGACTTGTGGTTTGTAATGGAAAGTTAGTAGGAAAAAATAAATTATGTAGTTAAAAATGTTAGCCTTCAATGTGATAGCTGATTTGAAAATTTATGCACAATAGTAACAGAAAGTCTTAAAATAGTTTTAGGGGATCTAGAAATACACATCAATAAATCTTACAAGACCAAAACTTCTAATTCCAATCCAGATAATTATTTAGATTAAGTTAACTGAAAAAAAAAAAAAGGTTTCAACAATTTCAAAATTCAAATGCCATCTTCTTATACAGAAAGCAAAAGTAAAACACTTAGTGTGTAGTTATTTTCCGTACAATGAATGCTAATACCTTCCATGTGTATTAACATGTTCTATAAGAGGAGACAAACCTATGTAAGTACAACTTTGTTGCCATTTCCTTAGTAAGCCTAATGTATGCTGGCTCTCGGCTTTGTACGGTTGTCCTTCACTTGTCTCACAATAGGTAGCATTTTCTTCTGTTTAGAGGACAGAGATCTTTTAGGCAAAAACATTTATTCTCAGAACATTAATTTTCTCTATCTCTGTGTCAGGAAGCATAGTTGGAAATTCAGAGTGTTAAAATGGAATAATCCTTTAACTAAAACTATCTCTCTGCATGTCTCTACTCCGTTAGGTGATGGCACCATGTTTATACTGTGGGTGCTCCTTTGACTGTAGGTCTAGTATAACTGGAGAGGTAAAGGTCCTTCCCTGGAGTTGTGGCTGGTCCCCTGTGGTCCCAGTGGTACAGTCTATGACATTTGATTGTGATATTCCTACCCGTTAAAAGTGAAGAGACAGGGAAAGTCTTCATCATAAGGTGAAGCAGCGGAGAAATCTCAAACTCTGCAAAGCACAGCAGGAAGAATTGCCAGTTGGGGGTGTTTATTGGGGGTTGGGGTAGAAGCACAGGCATACAGAAGACACACGGAGAAAAAGACTCTGAGTGGGTACTTGGCAGTCCAAACATCCAGGCTCCTCTGGGGTCTGGACTTTTAAAGTCTCTAAAGGATGTTTCTCTTTTAATTTTTGGGTTGGTCAGTTTAACTGATCTCCTACTTTTATGTAACATGCCCTGATCAGGCTTTACACTTGCTGAGTCAGTCTGTCAGCCTTGGGCCTGAAGCTGGGAGACAAAGATCTGTAAGGCCTTTGCTTTAAGCTGTCGGGCTTATGTCAGACTGTCTCAAGTTAGGATGAGGAAGAAGCTGGCCATCTCAGAATTTGGCTACCTTTATTGCCTAGCTAAGCTGCCTACCAAGATGTCTACTAATTTCTAGTCACTCACTAGCAGATGGGAGCCTGAGATGGAGGATGTATCTCCATCTGGGCTACACGAAGAATTCTAGGCCAGCCAAGGTTACATAATGAGATCTACTTCAAAACAAACAAAATTATATTATGGATTAGTATTTGCTGCTTGAAAAACACAGATAAAGCTTCCATGGTGTTTGCAATTTATTATCTTATAGTGGGTGGTGGTTATATGAATGTGTACCTTATATCTACAGAGAAGCCTGGTTTCCTCAGACCACATCTGCATTGGCCACTGCATTGGCTGACAAATGGAAATGCTTTCCAGAAAGTTGTTTCTAAGTGATAAACCCAGTCACCTTAGGGCTTGTAGATTAATTTGTATTTCCATAAGATATAACCCTGGATGGTAGGATCATGTGTCCTTAGGATCTTTCCTATGTCTGTAAGACACTAATAACTTTAACAATTGTAGTTGTTTCTTAACTTTTCCTACCTGGATCTCACTCACAGATACTTTCTGGCCAACCTTTACATCTTTAAAATATCATTCTGTACCATGTTTTTTTTTTTTTTTCTTTTTCTTTTTCTTTCTGACGTTGTTGACTTGAGTGACAGCAGTAGGCAGCAGCCACATTACAGCCTGACGGCTATTCTGTCTTGAGACTTTTCTCTACCTCAGGAGTCAGTCCATTACTAGTGATTTCTGCCTCAGTCAATTCTCAGAACATATGCAGAATGAAGCCCTAGAGTATATGCCGAAGTATAGTTCAGATGATTTCTGATACAGTTTGAGAGAGTCATGGTGATTCTCTTCTGAAACCTCATTATCTGAGCTTCTCACCTGGCGTCCTGATCTCCCAGTCCCCAGTGGAATGGCATACTAAGCCCTGCTTACAGAATAAGAATAGGGCTTTTCTAAAGCTGCATTCCATCTCTTTCACACTGCCCTCTCCAACCAGTTAATCAGGGCAACAGCCCAGCTCCTCAGTACCAACTCCTATGCTCATTACTTTCCCTATTACTCTCAGGAAGTATTTGATATAAGCTTAAGGAAGAAAAGATTTATTTATTTCTCAAAGCTCAACAGTATGTTCCACATTGTTTATAAGCCATAGGACATAGAAATTGTTTTCTTCTGTTATAAGGGTCACTAAAGCATCCATCCTTTCTTGTAGCCATTTTTCTCATCATTCATAAGATCACTTATATCGCCCCCATTTTAGCTCACAACAAGGCATCTAAGGAAGTTTCTTGATGCCACATATACTGGATTGTTCTGCTATGGATTGTAGCAGCCAACAATCAACTATTATAATGACAGAGAAAGTGTCAGTCTATGTACTGAACTCTATGAATTGAATTTTATCCCCTTCCAGAAATTCCATGTCTCTTGAAAGTTTTCTTCTCTTTTACTTGACTTCATTCAGGTGAAATGACCAGAAATTCCTGCAAAGTGATCAAGTGTACTTCTGCTTCAGGGCCTTCTCACTGCCTCTTCGGTGTATGCCTCCATTTTCCAGAATCCTAGGGCTCCCGCTCTCAGAATGGTTTAGTTGCATAATCAAATGTCCTCTTATAAAAGAAGTACTCCTGATCCTTCTATAAAAATTATCAACACCCATACCAATGTCATTTCTAAGAGATATGAGGCATCACAGAGTGGGGCAGGGTACATTATTTCAATTGTAGATTTTTATTTAAGGTGAATTTATAAAGATGATTCCTTTCAATAGATTTCAAACTAATGACATCAATTTGCCATAGTGTAAAATTTATGTTACAACTGTCACACACATAATTTCATGAACCTGTGTTTCTTGTGTTTATATAATGCACTTATGCTTTTTCTGTTTTGTAGATTGTAACTCACTTAAATATGTATGTCTTTAACTCAATGTATCCATAGGAAAATGCATCTTTCTGGTCTCACTGCATAGTTAGAGTCAGCAGAAACTTAACTGAATGTGCCTTGAGTTTACACTTATCTATATGATAATGTCAGTCTCCTCCTCGATATATACTAAAATTATAGCATGTTTTTCTTTATTAATTGTTGCCTTTCAAGTGAAAATTATATAATTTAAATTTTTCTTTATTATCTCAAACCCACGCATTAAGTCAATTTTCATTTACATATTTTGTCTGCTTTCTAGGTTTCTTATTCTCTTGACACAAATGCATTTATAATCACAGATTAAAATTATTTTCCAGAACCCCCTGAAAATTACTTGAAAATAAGTTTTAAAAAGATTTGTTCTTGTTATTAACAGATAATTTAATTTTGTCTTTTAACCTCAAACGTCTTAGTATTCCTTCCAAAATTTAATGTTGTGTAGTAGGCATTTGTGTATAGATTGCACATAGAGTTTTTTGCTTCTTCATATCTTCAGATAGGGATAACAGGTATGCCAGAAACTAATTTTCAGTTCCAGCTCCAAAGTTTGAGCTGCTTGCCACATTGCAAGAGGTAAGAGGTATAAGTTCTGTGATGTGCTTACACTGCTAGCGAAACACACACAAAGAGCAGCCCTGACAGAGGCACAAATGACACTCAGGTGGTTAGTAAATCAACAGGGATCCTACTCTGTAAGTGCTCTAGCACACTAGTGGAGACCTTTCTCTTTCTTTAGAAGTATAGAGAGATTGTGGGGAAATCTTTGGTGATCTCCACCATGGTGATAATGTTGCATAGGAACTGAATCTAAGAAAGAGAATTTCACAGGCAGCACACAGGCAAGCAAGTAGACGAGACACTGAAGAAGACAACAGAGGTCTTCAAGACAAGGTGTTTGTGTGAAGGCAGTGATGGCTCAATCATTTAACAACAACGTTTTCAAATTTAAAAAAATTTAAAAATAAGCTGGCATGGACAGGAGTATAACACAACATCAATCAGAAATGGCTATGTAGGCAAATCAGTTTGCTTTTTAACTAAGTGTCATTAGGAAAACTGAGTGAAGGGTAAATGTAATTTGGTAAAGAAGAGACATTGATGATTAACAATAGTTAATGAGGATGGAGATAAATAAAGGCAGGCCTGATGTAAATAAAGGCAGGTCCATAGCTGAACAAGGAGTGCTTTGGACAACAGCACATATTATTTTAAGGCCTCTGTGATATTTCAGTATGTATAAATTCTAAAAAATTTCATCATATGGAACTTAGAGAAATCTATATGATAAACGTCACCAATGATTGTCAGCAAAGGGTAAACATTAATGTCGACATACGTTAGAAATTTATTCAATTGTGCATCACACATTATGTATTCATTTCCATTTATATATTTTCATGTTTTTCATAATAATGTAAAAAGAGAATTTAAAATTAAATGTGAAATGTGAGGAAAATGGTTATAGGCAACAAGATGTTCTCTTGTTACTTTTAAATCTTAAAGAATGGCTGATGAGTTCTAATTCTTCCCTGCAGTTAGGCATATTAACATGCTACAATTTTCTCTATATTCAGATCAGAAATAATCCTGTACTTCATATATTGAAAAATTGTTACCTTATCTAACTTTACTGAGTTCTTACTACAGTTTTCTCAGTTTTTTCTCATACACTTTCATCTTTGATCTTAGAAAACAAAGTGATCTCAATCAAAATTATTACCAGGTCACCAAGTTTAGGCACAGTTAAGGCACTTGCTCACCTCTCAGAGCTGAAGTACCAAAGTTTGGGAATAAAATCCTCAGGCTGATAGTTCCAGACAGACCTCAGGCTGCTGGGCCTAGATGTGTGGGGACATAATCACTTCCTTAGGCTGAGTGAAAAAAATGTTAATATCTTGTCTAAATGCAGCTTATAGTATTTCAACACGTATCTAGTATACTTTAGATAATTTTGACACATACATTCAAATTTGCAGATATTTTTGTAGAACAGAACATGAAAATTTATTGATTCAGTTAACAGAAAAAACTTTTTTCAATTGATAAATAAATATTAGAACAGATAAAATAATACTGTATCTCTACCCAGTCCTGTATTCAAACTGTAGTCAGATGAAAAGCTAGACTATGATTCTTGCAAATTTGTTGCTTTGTGCACTGGCTGCATGGTATAAATGTCTATTAATCTTTTTAAATATTAATCCCTGCCCTGAAGCAGAACCAGTTAGCTTGAAGCTCCTACAGGTAGAACCTGGACTCAGTGATAATTTTTACTATTTTAAAATAGCAAGTTATTCTTTAACTGTATAAACAAAAACTGAGCAATTATTGGGAATAGGAGAAGAAACATTTAGCTCTTTAAGAGAATTCACAATTATCTATACTTAAAATTCTAGATAGCAGATGCATAAAGAGATGTTTCTTGGAGTTTTGACTTATATCAAGTAGGTGAATAAATAGACGCTGAGTAGACAGAGGGATAAAGCATAGATAGGTGATAGGAGATAGATAAATCTTAGATGATAGATGTTTGTATAACTGAAAATACTTCAAAGTTGGTTAATAATAAATCTAAACCCCCAGAACTTACAAAAGGATTTTCTAGTAATAGAACTTTTCTCAAATAAAAATCTCATATCTAATATATCAGGTAATATCAGCTTATCCTTTTACTACCTCAACTTATTCAACAATATTTTTATGAAAAGTTTAATTAGATAAAATCAATGTTAAACAATAGAACTCTAAAAATTGAGGCTTACTTTTATTCTGTTTATCTGTGAGTGCTGGCATGTAGGAATGTGTACCACGTGTATACCTGATACAATCAGAGGCTGGGGATGAGAGCTAGATCCTGTGGATCTTGACTTACAGCAGCTTGTGAGCCACCATGTGTGGCTGGGAACCAAAATTAGACACTCTGCAGGAGCAGCAAGTGCTCTTAACTGCTGAGCCATCTCTTCCAAATGGGGTTTGTAGAAGCCCTATAGTGTTTGATTTTATTCTTAATTTCTGTGTGTGTGTGTGTGTGTGTGTGTGTGTGTGTACATACATATATGTATGTACATATGCATGTATGTGAATGTCCAAGTACAATTTCTAGGAATCTGTTCTTTCCTTCTATAATGTGGGTCCATTAAATCCCCATGGTCAGGGTTGCTAAACCTACTTTTATCCACTGTACCCTCTCTTTAGCCCTCACCAAATTTTTTAACCTGTCATATCAAAAGATCTCAGGAATACTGTGTTGGAAAATAGTTTGTCTAAGAGATTCATCTATTCTTTCCTAGTGTTGCCTAATGTTCCCCTTTGTCTTAGTTCCCTGGAAAATGTGTGTGATGGTAAATTAGATATATACAAATAATTTTTCAAAAGATGCTCATAAGTGATAACTGTTTCAAATTAGAATGTCTATGAGGTGTTCTGACATGTAATATATATATATATATATATATGTGTGTGTGTGTGTGTGTGTGTGTATGTGTCTGTGTGTGATTATATAGCTTACATTATAACTGATGTAATTCTATATATTTCAATGTGTATTGGTTAAATGAAAGACAAAATTTTAGAAGAGATGTTGCATATATAAATTGGTTCAAGAACACATACTACAGAAAATAAAAAGTTCAAAAGACTATTTGCATATTCAATATTTGTCAAAAAGTGTTATTTTCTTTTATAAAAATATTAACTATCATATATTTTGGAGTATGGCTAGCCCTCAATTCCATTGTGTATATAACTTTAATATCCAGTTTTGCAATGAGTTATTATACTGTAGGTCTCAAATGATGGAGCAAATAAAAACAGTGTTCTTCCTGCAAATATTAACCAGCACTTTTCTGTCACTTGAATACTGCTGCAATATATGTATGAATAGATATATGTGTGTATGAATATATACATATTAATATATAATTTTACTTGATAGCACAACTTCTATGTGACAAGTTAGAGTTTCTCCTTTTTTTAATCTGCCCTCTAACTCTGAAAGTCGTAGTTTTCATAAACATCATATTTATTTATGATAATACATGATGAAAATTTTCAAAATAATAGTGTTACACAGAAAGGATAATGATAGAAGTTTGGTATTACTTTTCAGTTTTGTTTTGTTGTTATTGTAATTCTATCTTATCAAATTTAAATTGTTTAACAGTTACATGGACTCTGCTCTGTTCTATAGAGATAGCAATTAGACATATATCTAAATACACTTCTCCCTTTTGATCATTTCTTTTATTTCATTTTAATTTTTATATATCTGAAATAATTTGAGAGCATTTAATTTACCATTATATATGAAATGTTTTCTTATTCATTGCAAATGTACATGTAAACACTTGGCACTGGGTTGATCTCTTGGATTCATTCTTATCTCTTATTTTCCTGCCTTTTACCATTTGGTGGCTAAATAATGAATAGCATCTAGTTACTCATTAACACAGCCAAAATAGACAGACTGACCTGAGGCCGGCCTTCCACTCAACTGTGAAGGCAGCCTTCTATATCTCATGGGTAATTTAGACTCTGCCTCACTAAATCACTAAGCAATACTTTCACAGATCCAATTTTAAAAGGAGCCATTACTTAGCTAGCCAATGATAGAAGGTCAACTGCCCAGGCTCATATTAATTCATCTAGCCTACGGTCTTGTATTATATGTTAGCCATTCAATGCTTGCTGGCAGATAAATGACTCACTGGTAAATTCCAAAACCAGCTTGCTGATCTTGTAGCTGTGAACATTGATTATTATGTTTGATAACCAGGGAAAAAATTAAACATTTAGTAACATTCTCGCTGTGAGTTTTGAAGCAAATAGCTTCAAATGACGCTATGGGATTGCTGGAATTGTGAAGGAAATAAAGTATAAATCATCATAAGAAGCATACAAAAGTAAAAATCCTTCAGAAGATGTGAGGTATCTAGCTTTTGTCCAGTGTTATGTAATACGAAAAAGTGGTGCAGGGGACAAAGCTTTTAAAAACCATCATTACAATCACAAAAGTGAAGTGCAAGTGTCTTGTCCTCTTACACTGCTCTAGTTGACTCTCAAACAGAAACAGTGTGTTCCAACTCATCTTTTGTTTTAGCTCAGATATTTCTTCTTCTCTTTCCTTGCTGTTATTAATTAGGACAGGAGTACGGACATGCCTTAAGTATGTCAAAGAGGAGCTAACAAATTATTAAAATATATTAAATGAACTATAGTGAATGCATTAGAGATATGTAGTTATTTAATTAAAAGGAAAACACCGACTGTATTTAAACTATGTCTTTCACTCTAGCTGTGTGTTTGTGTGTCTTATCATTTCTGACCATGAGGACAAAGCAGACAGCAGTGATAAACTCAGAAGATCTTTGGTATATTTTGTTTAAATGAAATGATTTCTGTGAGTTCAGAAACTTCTCTTCATACTTGCAAGATTATTATACCAGAGCTGAACTCTCAATAACTATTACTATGTCCGTTCTGAAATCAATTTTTAATACTGGAAGTTTCATTCAAGTTGCTTAATAGATCTCCTCAAAAGATAATTGGTCTCAGTTATCTTGAAAGAAGGACTGTTATTTCAAAGTGCTTTCTGAACATAGTGAATAAAACCAAGAATGATTGGGAGTGCTAATCAGGAGAAATAGGAAAAGTCTTTGATTGCCTACTCAAAGTTTCTGCTATATGGAGAAGACAATTCCGTTCAAACCATTCTTACCTGGCACAGTTTTTACAGGTTTCTTAGTTTGGCACCCAGCTTTAATCAATTTTAATTCTCATCTTGAACTTACAAATGTAATGTACCTACTTTCCCTAATGACAAATATTATTCCTATGAAGTTAGAAATATTATTCTTATGAAGGTTTTATACATAAATGTTTCTGTATTTTGTGTTACGTTAAAATAGTTTCTTAAAAATTATGATTCCAATAAAATGGCTTGAATTATAAAAATGAAATAAATTTGTGTGGTAGTTGTTCTAAGGCTTGTTCTCCATATGAGTATAACGTTCTAAGTTCTTGCTTCCATCATTCTTGACTGGAGGAAAGGCTAGGTGTTTTTGAAGTTACGTTTTCTGAGTGACTTGAAAATGTTCACATTACAAAATGCGACATCCCTATCTTTGAAACTGCAGATCTTCCTCATTGTGATTCAAACTTATCTACTTTCTGTATTCACATTGCATTTTTTCTTTAAAAAAATGAGACTTGTCTTACAACTTCACAGAGGATCTGTGTCTGAACCTTCGAGAGAAGGCTCCGCCTTCACTCTGTGCAAGCAGAATTCCTGCAGCCCACACCCGTCATCCTCCCTGCTTGCTTTCTCTGGGGCTAAAGAATGCAGACTGCTTATTTTTACATTTGATGATATCCTGGGGGTAAAGGTTAAAAAAAAGGAGTTTATAAACCTGAACAGAAAAAGGATGTAACTTTTTTCCGCTCTCCTCTTTGAAATAGCTGACAGTTTCTGGATATACAGAAGGAAATGATGAGTTTGGCCACATGTCCAGATGTGTGCTCGACAGATGTATAGGGTTATGTTTTAAAAAAGACATGTCATACAGTACCTGTGTCTTTAGCCAGGAAGTTGTAAATAGTAAACACAGAACTCAGCCCTCAAATGTAATCTGATTTAACAAGATTTTTCAAAGTAACAGTATTTTTTTTTATCTTTTTCATTCCATGTAGCAGTGAATTAAAATCAGTATATTTATAAAAAAATATTTTAAAGTTGATTGTAAACTGAATAACTTAAATGGAAAATTAGAAAATGAAAGGTTTTTCTCTTTAGTATATGAATAAATATACCAGTACCATTATTTCTGATGAACTTTATTATCTATAACTGGAAATGTCATTTATATTGTTGTTGTTATTTGAAATGGATAGTCTTTATTTAAAATGTAGTTCAATTTAAAAAGACTGATTTGTCCTATTTCTAAAAAAAGTTAGTTTTTGTAAAATGCATTTAATTATGTTCATTTATTTTTTATTATATAATCTTTTAAAGCATGTATCTAATGTCTGAGTTGATTTACTAAGCATACAAACTCAGTATCTTTGTAGCGGAGACAGTAATATCTCATTGAATTTCAAAATACAATATTGTTATTCATGATCGTTGCCATTCTGTATAATAATTGCCAAAGCTATTCTCTTTGTATAACTAGAAATTTTGTGTACTTTGCTCAATTTTCCTGACACTGACCTCAGCCTCAGTTATAACAATTCTACTTTCTATCATGGAAGTCACTTTTCATGCATTACTGAGGATCTTCTGGGATGCTTTAAGAATTCATATTTATGTCAGACCAAGGCAACGCAAAACAACCTAGAAGAAAAACAACAAATAATTTCAGTGTTTGGAGGTTATTCAGAACACTAGCAGTATATTTGTTAATAGCCTTAAGAATGAAGAAGAATACATTTTTAATGTGCGAAATGAGACAAAGGCTAGACATTGTTTTACATGCTTGTTAACCCAGCAAATCAGGAGGCAGAGGCAGGAAGATCACAAATTCCAAGCCACTTGGGGCTACATATTAAGACTCTATTTTTAAACTCTAAGCAAAAATTACACACACACACACACACACACACACACACACACACACACACACGTGTAACTATGCATTAGAAAGTTGCTGAATGACACAAAGGAACTCTCCAGTGTGAGACAGAGTCAGTGCTTGGACATCTAAGTATCTGGATCAAAATAAGCCCTTGTTTTCTGTTTGGTTACCATGCCTCCAGTGCTTCTTGGAAGCTAAACCACTGCTCTGTGGAAGTGACAACAAAGCATATGCTAACCCCTGGGGCTTTACAGGGCTCTGGGATTTGCAATTGATAGTTCTTTGGCTGGAATCCAGAACACAACTACATTAGGAATGAGAAAAGAGCCATTTTGTTTTGTATATTCTTAAGGTTCATGAAGTCCTAGGGAGAAAAATGACCTCCAACTAAAATGTACAGCTAGCTCATTAATTGGAAGTTAATTCAGAGTGAATTAGTAGGAAGTCTTCAATAATGGGAGAGTTGTCAGTGAAAATTCACTAGAGAGTTGGATGAGGGCAAAACTTTGTCCCTATATTTGGAATTCTAGAAGCATAAGCAAACAGAAACATATTAAAAGAATGATTTTCAAAGTTACACCAGTGGCTCCTGGCTCTTTGTAAATGTGCCCATTAGAATTTCCTTTGTAGGGCTTAACTACTAAAGGAAATGGGAGAAGGAACAAAGACATCAAGAAGCTGCAGAGAAATGAGTCAACACTGAGTAAAGAATCCCTTGTTTGGTCCTCTTCTAGTGGTTTCATAGAAAGTTCTTCTTGCCTTCCCTTGTTATGTTTTGTTTCATAGATTTGTGTTTTTATTTTCAGGCCATGTCTCATTCTGTATCCCACACTATGCAGACTAGGTTGTTCTGAAATGAAATGACAACCAAAGCTGGAATTACAAGCCTGTGCCACTGTTCACAGCTCCTTCTCTTAATAGCACTGAAAGAAGAGGTAGAGCAGGAAATGAAACCCCTGGAAGAGTCATTAAGACTCAGTCAATAAGTGTAAAAGCAAAAGGAAGTGATATGGGATTAAAGAGACCATTGGGTTACTCATACCAATACAGTGTTAACACTAATTTTATATAATTTTTTTCTCTTTGATATTAGCACAATATTTGCAACAAAGATATCAATGCATGTAATATGATTATATAATCTTTTTGATTACTTCATTTCTGTTGTATGTCTTTTAGAAGACCCTGTCTTATGGAAAGGACCAGAAGAAAAGTTGGGAGTCAGATAGTCAAGATTTCAAACTCTGACTCCATCAACAAAAATTAAGTAATTTTGTCAATTACTTAATTTATCTGACTCTCAGTTTTATTTTCAAATTGTGAATCCCCTCTGTGTATTTAACAGTCACATGTTTGGTAAGAGTTATAAAATTATTAGTATTTTAGATGAAGCACGTTGATAATGAACATTGCAAAACCAAAAGGGAAATAGTGCTAATGGGTTAAAATAACCTATGGCTCAAACTTTGTTCAACCTCAGAACCTTTCTTAACAGTGTAAAGAAAACAAACCAAGGCAAAAAGAGCAGGGTAAGTAGTTTAAAAAAGCCATGAGTTGGTGAACTTCATTTTAGGATCACAGATGGGTAAGTATGTTTTCAATAGAAAACCTATTGGCGAGCAAAGAAAGTGAATTTAGTCCACAAGGAAAAAAAGCAGTTGTATTTGGCAACCCGAGTAAGAGACAGGACAACAACCTGGAGAACTCAAGATCAGACTCAAGGTGGAATTAATTCATTTAAATGAAAAAAATAGTCTTCTCCAAAGAGATTAAGAAATACTTTAAAGGAATATTAAAAATTTGTTTCTGGAAACAAGAACTTTAAGACTTAAAATCATGGTACAACATCCTGAATAAGTTGGAAGAAAAACATCTCAATAGTCTATCAAAGGAACATTTCTGAGTGCATTGTAGTAGTGGGTGTGAAGGGACAAGAAATAATGAGAAAGATAGAAATCAAGAATGGAAAAGCAGATGTGTTGGCATGCGTTGAGCACTGTTGGTTCTCTATGAATTCATCTCTCTGGGAAAACTAATATTAATCAAAGACCTAAGTACATCAAAACCAACTAAAATAGGGCTCTGAAACAGAAAAAAATAGAACATTTTACCGTTTTGATATTATCAAATTCTCAGTGTTAGTTTCAGTGTATTTGTGTTCAGTTGTAATCTGTAACCCTCAATTGCAAAGGAAACATTACACCTCTTCTGGGATTTAACTAAGGCTCAAAGCTTTTCTTTCTTTTTTTTCATTTTTTATTAGATATTTTCTTTATTTATATGTCCTATGATATCTCCTTTCCCAGTTTACCTTCCAAAAAAAAGAGAAAAATAAACAAAACAAAACAAAAACAATCCCCTGTTCCCTCCCCTTGCTTGCCAACCCACCCTCTCCTGCTTACTGACCCTGGCATTCCCCTACACTGGGGCACAGAACCTGCACAGGGCCAAGGGCCTCTCCTCCTATTGATGACCGACTTGGCCATCCTCTACTATACATATGCTGCTGGAGTCATTAGTCCCACTGTGTGTACTCTTTGGTTAGTGGTTTAGTCTCTGGGAGCTCTGAGAATACTAGTTAGTTCATATTGTTGTTTGTCCTAAGGGGCTACAAACCTTCAGCTCCTTGGGTCCTTTTTCTAGCTCCTTTATTAGGAACCCTGTACTCAGTCCAATGGATGGCTGTGAGTCTCTACTTCTGTATTAGTTGGGTACTGTCAGAGCCTCTCAGAAGACAAGTTTAAGATCAAGAATTGATAAATGGGACCTCATAAACTTGTAAAGCTTCTGTAAGGCAAAAGACACTGTCAATAGGACAAAAAGGCAACCAACAAATTGGGAAAAGATCTTTACCAATCCTACATCTGATAGAGGGCTAATATCCAATATATACAAAGAACTCAAAAAGTTGGACTCCAGAGAACCAAATAACCCTATTAAAAATGGGGTACAGAGCTAAACAAAGAATTCTCAACTGACGAATACCAAATGACTGAGAGGCATCTAAAGAAATGTTCAACATCCTTAATGATCAGGAAAATGCAAATCAAAACAACCCTGAGATTCCACCTCACACCAGTCAGAATGGCTAGGATAAAAAACTCAGGTGATAGCAGATGCTGGAAATGTTGTGGAGAAAGAAGAACACTCCTTCATTGCTGGTGGGATTGCAAGCTGGTACAACCACTCTGGAAATCAGTTTGGTGGTTCCTCCTGAAATTGGACATAGTACTACCACAGGACCCAGCTATATCACTCTTGGGCATACACCCAGAAGATGCTTCAACATGTAATAAGGACACATGCTTTACTATGTTCATAGCAGCCTTATTTATAATAGCTAGGAGCTGGAAACTGCCCAGATGTCCCTCCACAGAGTAAACGATACAGAAAATGTGGTATATTTAAACAATGGAGTATTACTTAGCTATTAAAAACAATGAACTTGTGAAATTCTTAGGGAAATGGATGGATCTGGAGAATATCATCCTGAGTGAGGTAACACAATCACAAAAGAACAGACATTGTATGCACTCTCTGATAAGTGGATATTAGCCCAGATGATCAGAATTCACAAAGTACAATCCACAAACCATAAGAAACTCAAGAAGAAAGACCAAAATGTGGATACTTCATTCCTTCTTAAAAGAGGGAACAAAATACCCATGGAAGGAGTTGCAGAGACAAACTATGGAGCAGAGACTGAGGGAAGTACAATCCAGAGACTGCTCCACCTTGGAATCCTTCCCATATTCAATCATCAAACCAGACACTTTTGTGGATGCCAGCAAGTGCTGGCTAACAGGAGCCTGATATAGGCTCAAACCTTTTAATTTGAGGACAACTCCAATAGCTGATAAGTATAAAGAACATCAATTGCTTGTCATCTTGAACCTTCAGCATTTGTGTGAGTGACCTAACTGCTCCAAAGTCAATTAGGTTATTATTAAACTTAGCAGATTCATTTCAATGTCCTCGTCCTCTGTCTCCCTTTCTTTCTCTGACTTCCTTCTTCTTGTCTTATTTTTTTCCACTCTCTTTCTCCCCTGTGTTTTAATTAAGAGAACTAATTCTTTTTTTTAATCCGCATTATGACAAATGTCAGGATCTGTCTGTCTGTCTCTGTCTCTGTATTTCTCTAGTGTACACCTTTCCTCTTCCTTTAAAATGAAGAGTGTGCAGCCATTCCTGGACTTAACACAAACATTAGTGAAAATATTATGGTATTGAACCTGTACATGTTTTATTAAAGATTTTTCTTTAAATAGTGTGCCATGATAATATGTAAATTATGTCTATTTTGTACTGTCAGTAGTCTAGAGACAGTTAAAATATATGAAATATAAAAAGATGCAAATACTAGACCATTACACATAAAGGTAGTTGAGCATCAAACAATTTTAACCTTTGCCCGAATCTTAGAAACTACTCCATGGATACTAAAAGTCAATTGGGAATCTCAATCCCTTTAGCCATACACTTGTCGACGGATCTCTGTTTCTGTGTCTCAGCTCCTATGGATCATACCATAGATGACTTGGGAATACAGCTACCTCTTTAAGGTACTGACTTCATTTTCTTTTTGAACAGGCCAAGAGGAAGGATTAGGGGTTACACTGAACTTTTATCTTGTTTTTCTAATGGTACCTCCTTTTCTCCAGACCTTCCGGTTAACCTTTATCTAATTGTTCCTCTGTCAACAGCTACCTGAATGTACGCAATGTGATAATTTGTTTTCCTTATTTTCATTTCCTCTATGGTTGTGCACAGTATCAGAAGCAAGTTTATCATTAGTATGCCATTGGAACCATAGTTGGTCATGAGTTTTGTCCATTTCTGGATCACTTTTTATTTTAATGTTTTTGAGTTTTTCCCTGGAATAATTTATATACAGACTCCCACTATATATTGCACATTGAACATGCACAATGCACATATATTGCTGTCTATGAAAATCTTAGATGACATATGGTTTGCAAATGTTTTCTCATAGTCTGAAGGTTCCCTCTTCATTTTGCTGATAGTGTGCTGTGAGAAGCTTTCTTTGCATGACTCTTTTTCCATTAGCTCAGTTTTGCTATGGCCACCTGACCTCTGAGCCAAATTTCTTCATCTCTAGGACCAATGCAAAGGAACTTCCTCTCTTTTTCTTTAAGAGTTTCAGTGTCTGGTCTTCGGTTTGAAATCTTTAATCCATTTCAAGGTAATTTTTGTGGCTACAATAAAATAATAGCTATTTTTTCTTTTTCTTTTAAATATCTTATCTCAGTTTACCTCAGCATCATTATAGAAGAGCCTATGCATACCATTAATGTATTCTTGATGCCTAGAATATGACTGGGCATATATCCTTAGGCTTATTCTTTGCATCTGCACTCTAGTCCACTGAACTGTACCCATTGTTTTTAGTTCCTTCTGTGCTAGCTTTATTAACTTTCTCCATCAGATAAATAAAAAATATATTTTTGTAATTTACTTAATATTCTAGAACATTTTTCATATCTAAAAATGAACAATATTACTAGCTTCAAGACAAGTAGCCTGTGTTAGGAATATTTATCACTGTATCATTATAACTGGCAAGTACACACAAAACTTCTAAAGTTCATGTGTAAACCAGTATTATATGATAACGTTTAGCAGCTGCCTGAAGTCTTAGTTTATAATATCCTTAAAAGAAGCTAAGTAACCTAGAATGCATTATTTAAATTTAATTTTGATACTCTGAATCAAGTATACTGGGGACATTTTAATATTTTTATTACTCATATGGCAAAGAAAAGATGCCAAAATATTTAATTTTCTTTTTCTCTGAGATTAGAAACACAGAAAAAAATAGATAAAGAAACAAGAAAACAAAGAAAAAATGAAAAGAGGAAAGGAAAGTAGAAGTGAAGAAAGGAAGGGAGGGAAGGAGGGATGGGGAGAGAGAGAGAGAGAGAGAGAGAGAAGAGAAGAGAAGAGAAGAGAAGAGAAGAGAAGAGAAGAGAAAGAAAGGAAGGAAGAAAGAAAGGAAGGAAAGAGAGAAAAAAGAAAGAAAGAAGCAAGGAGATTGAGATCAAGTCTATCCTAGAAAGCAGGAGGGCCAAGAACTCTCAGGATCTGGTGCATGTGGCTCGGAGGACGCTGTGGGCATCCTGTGCTCTGCACCATTGTTTGTAATATCAGTGGCTTGAGCATTACTCCCTGGGGGACTGAGCTGAGCTCCACTTGTTACTCACTTCTTATCTCCTTGTCCACTTAGGTTCCTGCGTAAGCTTATCACGCACTTCCTACCAGAAAGTGGTCCGGGAGATGAAAGAGGACATTTATTGCAAGGAGCAAATGATCGCCCAAAATACACTACAATAGATTCATTGTTATAAAAACAAAGAAATAAGCAACCCATCACGTTCCAAAGAAAGGAGATTGTTGCTCTATATAAGGGAACATGGATCTTTGACTTATTGCAGCTGAAAATAAACAGCATTCCCTCTTCCCAGGGAGAATAGGGATTACTGAGCAGCTCTGTTAAGACTGTTACAACTTCGGCACAAGCTCAGCTATTTAGAGTATACAGGAGTTTCAATCTCACTGGATAATTACATTAAGTAGTTAATAATTATTTACAATTACTATGTCACATTTGCTTTTCAGAGGCATAGCTTCTTTTCTGCATCTTTTGGGGTTCATTTGATACTTTTCTCTCTAGAAAATAACCAACCGTTTGGTGGGTTATTCTAGTTCTCTGCATTAAATTTTTTCCTTATTACTCCATTTTAAGTATTTAACAATGTAGGTAATTAGTGCTTTGATATCATTATCTATCCAATAGCCTGTTCCTTGCTTTAATTCTTCATCCATATCTACGTAGGTTGTGAGAAGCAAATATGGTCATTTGGCCTACAAACAGTTTGCTGTAATGGTTATAGCTACATGGTTTGTCTCGTCAATGAATAACAAATTTCCAAAGTTGCTGGATATCAGCTACCTTTGTAATGTCCAAATTTCTCCCTGTTTTATAAGTCATTTTTTGAATTATAGTTTTTAATAAATGTGTAAAGTCATTTTGTTGTGTTATTTTGCTTCTAAAATCACATTTTATATAATTCTATTTTCGTGTACTTATTTTTTGATTGATGGAATTACGTCTCTCCTGTCACACACATAGCTTTCTGGTTTACACTGCTGGATCCTGTAGAAGAGCTAGATGTTCTCCTCTGCTTACCTCCATTTCTATGAACTGTTGCAAAATCTACATAGATACTAAGATTCAAGTTTGACTTATGGGACCAGTTTCCAAATTCCTCCATTAGCAGTAGTTTTTCATCCCTCATCAGATACAACTTTTGTGTGCACTTCCCCTTTAGAAAACTAACCCCCTAAGCAGGCCGTAGTCAACACTAATGGGTCTCCACTTTGGTTTTTAAAACTTTGATTTCTAGTTGATTCCAGTGAGAACTTGATTTCTGGAATTTTCTTGTACAGTGACAAGAGAATATCTTTGGAAGCCAGGTTTTCTACCTGTAAAATCCCTGGTTCACACTTCCTTGTATAAATTACATTTTGTTTCTGTCTGTCTCTCCGACTGTCTATATGTTTGTCTCTCTCCCTCTCCTTATTTCCTGTCACTGAACATAATGTCCAATAAACATAATAAAACAAATATTAATTTAAATTTTACTAAATTAATTACTCAATGTACATAGTAATGATCATTCCCAGTTGCTCATTTGGCAGGTAGTTAGTTTGTGTTAGCTTTAAGAGAAATGGTGCAGCGTGCAGAGCCATTACTCTGTTGTTTTTTATCTCTCTCTCTCTCTCTCTCTGTCTCTCTCTCTGTCTCTCTCTCTGTCTCTCTGTCTCTCTGTCTCTCTGTCTCTCTCTCTCTCTCTCTCTCTCTCTCTCTCTCTCTCTGTGTGTGTGTGTGTGTGTGTGTGTATGTATGTGTGTGTTAGTGTGTGTGTCTTTATACTTCACCCTTTCTGAGATCTGCTTTTATCTTTCTTCCACTTTCATGTAAATTTACCTATTCATATCCTCTGGAGTAGTTTGTATGTTTATGACAATAATATAGCTTTCACGTAGATGGAAATACTTCAGGGGAAATATAAGAACCAAATGAATGCTTTATACATTTTCTTTCATTTTCATTTTGATTGCACAAATATGTAAAAGTAAATAACAAATAATTAGAACAGGCAGAAATTCAGGCTTATTATATATGCATCAGGTTATCTATCCAAGCATGCTTCTCTCTGAGAGTGAGATAGAGAAGAGACTACAAAGATATTGCTGAGGATGAAGTCTCAACACCAAACTGTCCTAAAAGGCATCAGATGAGGCTCTGCTTATGCAGAGAGTACAGGTGGACCAGTTCCTTCATTCAGAAACTTGCTCAGGCAAGTATTTTAACCATCCTCCACTTCTGTTTTACCTTTGTAAAGAAAAAAAATCTTAATATGAAAAACAAAAATAATAAAAGATTAGTAATTCTTTACTTCTGAAAAGACAGATAATTTATATCTGTTACAGATAGTTCCTAGAACACAGTTCATATTAAATTCCTACAACATATGCACTAAATCTTTGAGTATTCTGTGGAAAATTTAATTTGTTGAGCTTAAAGGATGTTTCTGAATAGATTTTCTTAATTCATATTTGAATGCTAATATGAATCAAATAAATGATAGCTCAAATAAAAATGGATAGTCTTTTTAGGCAGTTTTTATTTTTATAAGATCAAAAATGTATTTTCCTGTCTCCTTCTCAGTTTGTCATTGTACTAGTCTAGACTTGGGCAATTTGCCCAGTATGTAGGTGGATGTTTCATTTTAAAATACTGAATTTTTGGATCATGCTGAAGCTATTACCTTTGAAAAGTAATCAAATGGCTCATCTGATTGTAATTTTTGTTTCACTTTTTTTGCTTAAAACCAGAAATACAGTCTATTTGGAGTTCTTAGATTGCATGTGATATTCACAATTTAGAGAATAAAAAAATATTATGAAACATTGTAATGAGACTAGAATTCTCCAAATTACTTCAAACTTACAAATACATGAAAATATATCAGCTTATGGTTATGGAAGTAGTCACATTTATTATATACTTGTCAATTCTCTTTGTTCCCATATATAAAACAAAAAAATTATAATTTTTAGCAGAATTTGAAGCCTAATGCCCATATTTATTCATTTTAATAACACATAAAACTAGGTGAAGGAAGGGTGCACAAAACCAATATATGGTTAATAATCTTCTTGAACTAATGTGACAAGGAGTGGTATCAGTTGCAGACCAGGGCATACAGAGATGCTTGCACCCACCAGGGCAGTGATGGCTCATTTTGTCTAGGCAGCTTTGCATTATGCTAATTGAATATCAGACATGTGTTTCACTGGAACTTGATTACATCTAAACTTCTACTCAATCCTGCCTGAGTGTTGGGATGAATAAGAAAATAATTAACTGCTTCTATTTTCCCATTTTAAGTATAAAAAAATACATATAAAAATACAGTCATTTAGTAGCAGGTAATTTGATTTGAATTGTGGGTATGCCCAGGTTTCCAGATGAAACTTAAGAAACTAGGCTACATTTATATAAAATTATTATGGACTTTGAAATGATTATAAAATTGAGAATTTGTACCAAGAACAAATTCTAGAAAAAAAAAAAAACACTTTGAAGTTGGAGGCAGAATGATTACAGACAACTTTCTGAAGTTGATGAATACTGCAATGAGCCTTCCACATTTATTTAGACAATATTGGAAAAACATCACTTCTCCAGTCCCATATTCAAGATGTTCTTCTGGGACATTGAACAGGATGTTTCTCTTAACCATTTTTCCTTTTTCCTTCTTTTCCACCCCTCCCCACCCATTTTACTAGAAAAGGAAAAGACTTCCTTGCCAGATTTTTTTTTTAAAGCCCTGCCTAAGTAATAAACTTGTATCCGAAACATGCAGTTGTTAGAAAGTGCTGTTATCTATTTAAAACTTGAGGAAACACTTAATTTTTAAGGCAGCATTAACTGAGATTGAATTATGGAACAATTCCTCCGGAAGTTTGTGTCAGAGAAGTGTTATTGCCACATAAATCCACTGTAATCAGTTGAGTGACAGGGGAGAGGAAAAGCACTTAAAATAATTGGACACTCAGGGGTCCCTTTCCAAAGTCTGTTGTGACATGTAGCTATGTCACCCCCATTAAAACCAGTGGGGGTTTTGGGGCTGAGATTCATCTTTACAGATTATAGCCTGTTTTCCTAACACATGGCACCGTGGAAACTCTCAGAGCAGGCCAGGAGCAGCACATATCAAATGTACGCTGGAGAATAATGGCGCTCACATCCCTCCTCTCATTCATCTTCGCAAACATTCTCATTGTAAATTTCAATGCATTCAATTGAAGACAGAAGGAGACAGAATTCGTGGGCTTTTTTTTTTTTTTTTTTTTTTTTT
>JADRCD010177777.1:186-14524 GCA_019843815.1 Montemys delectorum
TGTCTGGGACCCACAGAGACCCAGCTGTGTCCATCGAAGCTAACACATGGAGGACAGAGTGCTGGCTCTTCCCTGATCCCCATGTCTGATGTGACGATGAACACATCCACTTATGTCTTACACACTGCTCCTTCAGTGTCCTCCCAGTTCAGGTCCCCGACTGTCCCTTTGGTGTTAGCCATTTTACACCCTGTCTCCCTGCCTGCCAGATCAATTTGTAGAGAAGCTAACCCTGGCTCATTCTCGTTCAGAGTCCTTTGGAAACTCCCACTGCTTATGGAAAACAATCGCAGCAGGGTGTGGCGGCCAGGGTGCCTCCTGCCTTCCTTAACCCCATCTCTCCAACCTGTCTAGACCAAGCACCAGCCACAGGGAGACCTTGTACCCTCCACCCCGCTTGGAGCCACCGAGGTCTGGACCCCCCTCCCCTCTTCCACACTCTCAACTTTAATGGCCCTTTAACATTGTGGCCCCCTTCCCACCTCTTCCAAGCATACAGTGTTGGCCCAGTTCCTGCCTCCTGAAAATGCCTCCCTAAGCCTCCATGCTGGGCACAATGCCTGAAGACAGCCCAGGCTGCCTCTTCTCCCTCACTGAGGTATCTGCAGTGGGCAGTGTGCCCACGTGTCAAAGCACCCAGCACAGAGCCTGCCAAACAGGAACAGACAGAGACATTCGTGCCTGGGACTGGCAGCGACCAGAAGCACTCATCCTCAGCCCTCAGCATCCATCTCAGCCTGGAGTCCCTCTCACTTTCAAGTGTTTGTAAGATAGATCCAGGCTGGCCAGAAGTCCATTCTGTGGCCAGAATGGAACCAATGCTCCCACGCATGTTTGTGGATAGTAGGGGACATTTGGTTATTGTTCTGCATGACCCAGAGGTCACCCAGTATGTACCAAGAAACTCCTGGGACCCAGAGTAGCCTGAGACGATTCTAAGCCTGAGACAAATGTGTGTATCCAAATGCTGGAAAGGGAGGGGAGAGGAGGGGAAGGGAGGGGAAGGGAAGGAAAGGGAGCACTCCCAGGCTCAGTGGGCATCGCTACTTCATTGCTACCTAATTATCGTGGGTAGTCTACTCCCTGCTGAGGTCACTAATAATCTTGAAAAAGGTGATGTGGAGGTGCCCTTGCTGCCTCTGCCTGTCCATCTGTCTGTATGTCCATCTGTTTGTCAATCTGTCTGTCTGTCTGGCTGGCTGGCTGTCTCCAAGAACATGACTAAGTGTCAAGAAATACAACGGTGGGCGTGTGTGTGTGCCACAACCTGTCCTTGTCTGAGTGTCAGGCCTGGGAAACATCAACAGTCACCAATGGTTGCTAAGTGTGCCAGAGCTTCTGGGAACCATGTCCTCGTCCCCGTGAGGTTGGGAGCACTCTGTCTGCTAGGGCACAACTGGGCTTCTTCTGTGCTCCCATGCAGCTCCTCCTACATAGGGCAGGTATCTGCATGACGCATGTGTCGGGGCCTACAGAACAGGAAGTACAAGGCCAGCTGCCCGTCTCCCAGCCATGGAATGGAATAAAAGAACAGATGAGGTTAAGTTTAATCCCACTTTAAATTTTACTCGATATATCCAAAGCATTGTATTGTATTGTATTTGTGCCTACGGGTGTTTTGCCTGCACATATATCTGTGCACCACTTGTATACAGTGACTGCAAAGTCCCGAAGAGGGCATCTGATCTGCTGAAACTGGAGTTACAGATGATTGTGAGCTGCCATGTGGGTGTTGGAAACCAAACCCTGGTCCTCTGGAAGAGCAGCCAGTGCTCTTAACTGCTAAGCCATCTCTCCAGCCCCCCAAACATCATTGTTTTGTCAGGTAGCTAGTATGAGAGTTGCCAGTCAGATGATTTTCTAATTTGCTGTATGTCCAGCTTTTGAAATTGGTGTATACAGGGAGATGAGGTTTGACCCTCCCCCATCCGCCATCTCGAGGCCTCAGGAGTCCTGGCTGGTGTGCTGCCTCTTCTCTAGGGTTGGCCAGCTGTAGGCTGGGTGACATCGGGCAGTGTCCTGGTGTGTGCTCAGATTCTGAACTCAATAGCTTGACATTCCTTCAATTAAGCTTGGAGCAGCAGGTAAATTGTGAGGCAGGAGTGCCAGTGCCAGCCAGCTCCCCTGAAAAACAACTCCAGAGTGACCAGGAGAGGGACTGGCTGGTCTCTGTGTCATAGATGCGGTTGGTCAATGCTAAATTATGCAGGCTCAGCAAGGCATCAGGGACATATTATTTATCAGTGCCGAGGACACAAAGAAACCTTAGAATAAGGAGCCTCTGGCCAAGGATGCTGAGAAAGCAGCTCTTCCCCTCAACTCGTGGGGAGACAGGCTGGGATTCTAGGATTCAGGGGTATGGCCACACAGGAATGCCTGGATGCAGGGATACCGGGACACAAGGGTGTTGGGGATACAGCGGTACTTGGATGCAGGGATGCCAGGACACAAGGATGCTGGGGATACAGTGGTACTTGGATGCAGGGATATAAGGATGCTGTGACAGAGAGATGGGGATGCTGGATTCAGGGATGCCAGGATGTCAGGATATGTGGGTGCTAGTATGCTAGAATTCTGGGGGTGCTTGGATGTAGAGTTGTCAAGATGCTGAAATTTGGGGATGCCAGAATGATAGGAGACCACGGGACCTGAAGATCATAAGGGGATGAGACTTGAAGAGCCAGCAGCAGGCTGGCATACACTGTGGGACTCGAGACTTCTCAGGTAGTGCCCATAGCCGCTCACATGCATGGTGATTAATGGCTGGTACCCTGGTGTGAAAACTATCTTAATAGTGGTGATTTTGTCACAGACAGCATTCCACATATTGTAAAGGTCACACACGATAAGTGCATTACCCACATCGCCTGGGCAAACACACTTAACCTTGTAGCTCACATTCCCAGGCAGATCCCTGTGTGCCTCTCTCATTTCAGAAGCCCTGGTAGCAAGGATTCTTTGCCAATAGAGATGAAAGTCGGCAGAGGTGGCACCATGCTGGGGCTCCAGACAATGTGCTGAATCAGCTGCCGGCCTCATGCTGTGCCAGGGGCAGAGGGCATGAGGCACCACAGCCTGCACAGAGCTGCTGGGCAGAGACTTCTGTGAATGTTGGTAGAGACTGGCCAGCTTTGATTCCCTTCACAAGGCTGCAGAGGGGCCTCCTCTATCAGGTTGTATCAAGGGAAGGAGAAGCCTATCCCGAACTGTGGCTGCCTGGGCTAGACTAGGCTTGTGGACACATGTGGCCTTCAAGGGAACATAGAAGTGGCATATGCTTGCCTGGGGAATCCTGAAGGCCAATGGCTGGATAATTGTCACCTACCCATGATTAGAGTAGGTTATAGAATGCTTTGGAGTCTGCAGGAGACATCTGTGAGCAGGTCAGCCCTCGGTCTTGGCAATTCACTGTTTGGTCTGTCACCCTTGTGGTCATCAATGCCTGGGGGCAGATACACGGGCCTTCCCCTGCAGGCCGTGTCCCTGGGCTGTGAGAGTGGACAAAAGAGCATCTTAGCCACTCCTCTGTTCCCTTTGCCCTCTATCTCTGTCATACACACCCACATCACACCCACACACCACACACATATCACACACCCACCCACATATATACACTCACTAATACACACACATACCACATACACTCATACATACACACACTCATGCACACACCATGCATACACATCACATATACATATATCACATGCCCACTCACATATATATATTTACTCATATACCGCATGCGCACATGCACATACACACACATACACATACACACACATACACACACACACAGACACGCGTACGCGCATGCGTGTGCGCTATCAGGGCCAGGCCCCCTCACCTTGCCTCCCTGTCTATGGCTTCCTAATTCTTCACATCATGACCACTGTCCAAAGACTCATCAAATGACACACTGATTCTTTCAATCCCAACAAAGAACTCTGCTCTCCGGACCCACTAGGGAGAAAGCCTGCTTGCTATTATGTCAATGGCATCAAGGGAGTGTGGCAGGCCAGGTGCAGTGGCTAACGTCAGCAATTCAAGAAGTCAACAAGATGACAGAGTGGGAGGCCAGCCTCAACTACATAAGGAGATTCAGACAGACAGACAGACAGACAGACAGACAGACAGACAGACAGAAATAAGGACCACAAACTTACAAATAAGTATAAAATATAAAATTTCCTTTTTTGTAACTTATAATATAACATATATATTGTGTGTAATACACACACATATACACATGTATTAACACCTATAATAACTAATTGACACAGAAGACTGACTGAATGTTGGGGAACTCCTGGATCTGTGGCTGTGGTTACACTCAACCTTAATGTAACCATTTTGTGACAGTCACCAGCTAATGGCATCATTCTGCTCTGCTAAACTGTCTCAAGTTTAGCCCATCAACAGAACCAGGTAAATAAGGCCTGGATTGGCCATTTACTTTCCTTCCAAATTTGTAACATGGTTCTGCCAAAGTCTGAAAGAGATACATAGTACCCACTCTTACTATAAGTAACATTCCATCTAAAATAATATTTCCACCACTTTGATACAAGAAATGTAAATGACCACAGGGACACAGTAACAAAATGAAGTCAAATAATTACAGAGGGTTTTGAGCTTTTATTACCAGTCTCAAATAAAATTAACTGAATTATAATTTGATATAATTTTTTTTCCTTTTTTTTTTTCGAGACAGGGTTTCTCTGTATAGCTCTGGCTGTCCTGGAACTCACTCTGTAGACCAGGCTGGCCTCAAACTCAGAAATCCACCTGCCTCTGCCTCCCGAGTGCTGGGATTAAAGGCGTGCACCACCACCGCCCGGCTATAAATTATTTTTTTATGTAGCTGCGTTAAATAGTAGCTTACAAAGTTTCTGAACATTTTATAATCAGATACTGAAAGTAGGTAGGCCTACTTTCATCAGGCCCAGTCACCCCCACTTTACCCTTCTCCCCTCATCTCTCCCTCCTCACCTCTCTCTTTCTTCTTGATTCCAGATTGGCCTACAAGACGCCAGGCAGCCCCGACTGCCTCAACCTGTACTCAGTCCTCAGTCTCTGCCACCCAAGTGCTGGGATGGTAACGCACCTTCTGTTCTTGCCCATGTCCACCTGTTGTGTCAAAGTCCTTAAGCCCAGCTCTGTCTTTATTTGATCACAAAGCCTACTCCAGAGATAGAGGAATCCGTCCGTCCGTCTGAGTGAACAGGTTTGACATGGGTCATAGCCAACAATGTTCTATAAGAGGGGCTGTCTTGTTTTCCATTTGTGTCTTGCCTTGACATGGGCCAACACTAAACACAAGCTGAATACACGGAAGACTTTGGGGCAGGCGGCTTGCCTCTGTACAAAGTGTAGGACCTGGCCTACAGTACTCCTCTGACCTCAGCGCTGTCCCCTCTGCTGATGGGCAAACCCTGGTGTGGTGTCTGCCACCAGGCGTGACATTGGCTTGTGTCACTGAGGAGCTGTCTGTCTGTGAAGGGCAGTGTTCGAGGATGGGGAGGGTAGGACCGTGCCTACCTAGCTACCTACCTTTTTTTGTTGTTTAGAGACAGGGTCTCATGTAGTCCAGGCTGGATGCAAACTCTATGTAGTCAAAGATAACTGAATTCTTTTAAAAATTACTTATTATTTACTTATTATTCTTTTAGATTTATTTATGTTCGTGAGTGTTTGCCTGAATGTAGGTGGGTGTACCAGATGTGTGCTTGGGGGTCAGAAGAAGGCACCTGATTCTGTAGAACTAGAATTGTAGACAGTTGTGGGCCACTGTGTGGGTGCTGGAACTCAAAGCTGGCCCTCTGCAAGAACAACAGATGCTCTTAACTGCTGAACTCTGAACTCTGAACTCTTTTTTTTTTTTTTTTTTTAGATATTTTCCTTATTTACATTTCAAATGTTATCCCCTTTCCTGGTTTCCCTTCCGAAAACCTCCTATTGCTTCCCCCCTCCCCCTGCTCACCAACCTACCTACTCCCACTTCCTGGCCCTGGCATTCTCCAACACTGGGGTATAGAGCCTTCACAGGACCAAGGGCCTCTCCTCCCATTGATGTCCGACAAGGCAATCCTCTGCTATACATATGCTGCTGGAGCCATGAGTCCCTCTCCATGTGTACTCTTTGGTTTAGTCCCTGGGAGCTCTGGAGGTATTGGTGGATTCATATTGTTGTTCTTCCTATGGGGCTGCAAACCCCTTCAGCTCCTTGGGTCCTTTCTCTAGCTCCTCCACTGGGGACCCTGTGCTCAGTCCAATGTTTGGCTGATCAAGACTCTGAACTCTTGATCCTTGTGCCTCTACCTCCTCGTTGCTAGGATTACACAAACAGTTGCTTGGAGCTGACCAGCCGCCTGCAGACGCTTAGGCAGGTCATGCCAGTTGCACTTTCTCCTAATGATCTACTTTTGGCTCCTCTAAGTGGCCTCCCCGTGGGCTGGAGTGTAGCCATGCTGTGTTTCGGGGTGGGCACATTTGGGTGCTAACTACCAGGAAGCACCAGCTGGAGGTCGTTTCTCTTCCTTGTGGGACTCTGCTGTGGTAATTAGACTTTCTAAGCAGTTGTTGCTTTTGAACCTGGAGAGTTAGAGAAACATCTGGCTGTGTTTCTGCGATGCCTTAGAAACTCGCCATTATTTTAGTGAGGGTCTGCCTGCTGAAAGCTGCTCATATTTGGGGGCTCACTTGAAGGGTCAGCTGATGTATGTGTGCGTTTGCACACTGCTGCCCTGAACCATCAATGACGCTCATGAGAGTTTCAAGGCTACACCAGTGTAAATTATCATTGTTTTGCTATTCTTTCGTGGATAGGTGAGGACTAATATAGAGGGGTGAAATGCGCTCCTCAATTCTGTTCTTCACGTCTCAAGATGGTACCTCAATATTTATTAAGCACACATCACCCACTTTCCACATTAGACTGCGGAAAAAGAGGTTTCTGTCTTGAATCCCAGCAAGGGCACTGATAGCCAGGAGAGACTTTACTCTCAGTCCCTGCTCTTCCTCCACAAAACCACAGCGGCAGCCTTGTGTGATATGGGGGTGCTGAGCTGAAATCCAGCACTCAGAAGGGCAGAGAAAAGAAGGGTTGAGCTCAAGACCAGCTTGGCCTACTACATAGTGAGTTCCAGGCCAGCCAGGGCTGGATGACCTGGTTCCCCACAAACCAAACCAAACCAAACAAAACAAAACAGACAAATGAGCAACTAACAAAAGCTAGTTCCACTGTCTCAGCAGCCCTGAGCCCACGGGGCCCCTGTATGAAGGGATGTAAGGCAGAAGGTGTGAGCAGGAGGGAAGGACTTTGCTGGGGAGAGGGAGCAGGCCAGAAGGGAGAGGGCCACTTTCATGGCTATTTAAAAAGCATGGGCTGCTTGGCCCATGGGGTGGACACTCACAACAGGACACCTTCAGGTGTTGAAGGGTGTTTGAGGGCTGGAAAGAGGTTTCACTCCTGTCCAGCCTGGGTACCCACATTCTTCCCCATCCCTCCCAGCACAAAGGCCAAGGTGGAGGGAGGCTCCGAGAACCTTCCAGAAGCTCCGCCTGTCAGCTTCAGCTGATTTTCTCATTTCCTCTCCAACAGGCTTTTGGGATGCTGCTGACAAGATTAAGTTCTTCGCACAATTTATTAGCAACATGTTGAAGGTCCAGTAGCATATCACAGTGTGTCAGTAATCCAATTAGCAAAATGTGTTTATTTAATGGAAATATTAGCCACGTGCCTTCTCACACTAAGCCCTGTTCCAGCTGCCTCTGCTCACAGAGAGTACACCCTGCAAGAAGAGATTCCACAAACCCTGGAAGCTACAGAGGGAGCACGAGTTAGCCCACATGACCTGGTGACCTAGAGAAGGGGGGATGGGAAGGTGGGCAGTAATGCCTGGGTCAGACTCTGATAAGTCAGGCCACAGACTGAGGTATTCTGGTGGGAAGAGGCGAAACCAGTTTCTAGATTATCTATGAGATAAGGGTAGCAGCTTGTTGGGGGGGGGGGGGGGGGATGGGGCTGGCAGGGATAGGTGGCAAAGTACTTGCCTTGGATGCATAAGGGCCTGAGTTCAACCCCGAGAACTCACATTTAAAACAACAACAAACAAACAAACAAAACAAAAAAGCCAAACATGGTGTTGAGCAACTATAATCGCAGGTGGATCCCTGGGGCTCGCAGGTGGATCCCTGGGGCTAGCTGCACAGTCAGCTTCACCTTGTCTAGCTCCAAGCCCGCGAGAGACCCTGCCTCAAAATTCCAAAATGGATGGCACCCGAATAACGACAGTTGAGGTTACCCTCCCTTCTCCATGAGTACACACACACACACACACATCCCCTGTTCATACATGAACATGCAGACGGACAGACAGACAAGGCCGTAGGGCCACTCTCTCTTCAAATCATAACTTACCTCTAAGCTAGCAATCTCACTGACACCTGCTCTATGGACACCTGCCCCACGGCAGCCCCCACTCTGGATCACCCCGCCTCTGTCCTGACACCTCCAAGGTACCTGAGGTGTAGTTGGGAACAAAGCAGTGCTGACCAGGATGGCACCGGGCGAGGGAGCCCAGCTGGCTGTTGAAGCTCTCAGGATCCTATCAACAAGCAGCTCTGTGTCTTTGCTCTGTCTGCAGATTGGGGGCCTTCAGCCTCCAACAGCCCTGGGAGGAAGCCATCGTCTGCAGAGAGGCGTAGAGTCACCCCTGAAGACCCCCAGGTGTCCCAAGGCCCCAGGGTTCTCTGCCGCTGGCTCCCTCACTGATGAGACCCCCAACCCCTCTGGTCCTCTCTCTAGGAACGTGCACTGGCTAGTTTTAGTTAAGAGTCATTTGAGAAGAGGGAACGTCACTGAGAAAAACCCCTCACTGGATTGGCCTGTGGGCTTTTTCTTAATTGATGACTAAAGTAGGGGGGCCCCTCTCATGGTGTCACCCTTGGGCTAGTGGTGATGGAGGCTCTGAGAAGGCAGGCTGAGCAAGCTGTGAGGAGCAAGCCAGTGAGCAGCATCCCACACTCCTGCCCTGCTATGGCTCAGGAGTGGACTATGATGCAGGAGAGTGTAGGTGAAGTAGTACAGAAACTCTTTTCTCCCCAAGCTGCGTTTGGTCAGGGTGCTTACCACAGCAGTAGAAACCTAAGACAGAAGGGGGTATGCACACACTGCTGTTTGCTGGCTGTTCCTCAGAGTGTATGCAAAGGAACCCCCCCCCCCAGAGACAGTAAAACGACCCTGAGTACTAGCATGGGTGGGTGGGTCCTCAAGGACCCCCACCCTCACTGATGGGGCCCTCCCCAACCTTGCACATGCATGGTCCTATCTCTCCTAACTTCCCAGCCACCAACGCAGAGCTAGCAGCAGAACCCCCAGCATGCTCCTCGCAGAGCTCTGTCTTGCGTGACTGAGACATCTCTGCCACAAACCGCCTACTGCACCCCACTGAAGACTAACAGCTGCAGCGTTGGGCCTTGCACTCTAATGACAGGTGTGTGAAGGCTGCCTGCCTGCCAGTGGGCTCCACTGACATCACACCCACTCCTGCCTGAGAGCAGCACTCCCCGAGGCGACTGAAATCCTAATAGGTTCCTTTAACTGCCTCCTGCATCAATTCTGACGCCAAGTGCTTTCTTCTTCCTCCCCGCCTTGCCTTCCAACTTGGTCTTTGTCATTGATTCTGACTGAAAGGAGAAAGCTGGGCTTGCTCTCACTCTTGTGCGGGGCCCCAACCCTAGGGAAGGAAGCAGAAAGCAGGGCTGGAGCCTCAGGGAGCTGGAGGGCGTGGGGCGTGGGGCGTGGGTGGGGATTCATGCTTCCAGACTGGAGGGGAGCCGAGAAAGGAGCAGAGGTGCTGATCTCTGGCGTGATCCCAGAGATCCAGGTTAGGGCCTGAACAGACCTGGACTTGAACATACAGAGAGAGGGTCCATCCCTGCTCTCTGGTGCTGCCTGGGAACCCCAGACTCACAAGTGAAGAGCCCAAAGTCATGAAGAGCAGGCTTTCAGCCCTGCGTGAAATCAAGGCCACCGAAGCCCCCCTACCCCTCATGGGCTGACAGTCATATCGCTGATTTGAGGAGAGACCCCCATGTGTACTGGGGTGGCTGGGGGCCAGGTGCTGGGACATGTGAGGAAGGGGCTACATAGAGACCAGGAAGGTGGGGTTCAGAGGTCCCAGAGCACTCTTCCTTACTGTCATCTAATAGGTGTCTCTCTCCGGATATCTTGGACTACAAGAAGCCACAGCACCAAGGCTGTGAGGCTCCCATGGCATTGACAGCTTTCGGTACATACATGACTGGAGACCATTAACTAAACTGTTTCCCTCATGCCCCACATCAGGTCAAACCCTTTGACCACAACCAACACATCCCACCTGGGGGCTTAGGAAGGTCACTCGAAGGAGCTCCAGGGCCCTGCAGTAAAAGCGACCCCTGTCCTCCCAGTTCCAGCCTGGGCTCTCAGGTGGTCCTCTGGCCCAGGTGCCTCTTCTCTTTTCTGAAACAGGGTCTCTGTAGCCCAGGTTAGCTCTGACTTAGGACATAGGTGAGAATGACCTTGAATTTCTGACCCTTCTGCCCTTATCTCCGCAGGGCTGGGGTTGTAGGTGTGTCCCGCCACGAGGTTTCCTCTGCGTTGGGGATGAGACCCAGCAGTTTGTGCGTGAGGCAAGCACTTGCTTGCTGTGCCCCCAGCTCCTGGGTATGTATGTGAGTGATGATATCTCGTAGATTATCCTGAAAGCTGGAGGAATGGGCATCCTCCTCCCTCTTCTCACTTCCTGTTTTCTTGG
This sequence comes from Montemys delectorum, assembly GCA_019843815.1. NCBI lineage: Eukaryota > Metazoa > Chordata > Mammalia > Rodentia > Muridae > Montemys > Montemys delectorum. Next base: position 10,986 of record JADRCD010177777.1, read on the forward strand.
CAGTACTGAGGTGAAACCCAGGGCTCTTCTATGCTGGGCAAGCACTTGCCCACCAAGCAAATACTCCAGCCTTTTGGCTTTCTTGCTGGCTTTCAAACCTTTCACTTGCTGGAACCAGGCAGGCTCCCAGGCTGAGCCTCCCACACCCATTGCATCATGGATCCACGAGAGAGGCTGAGAGTCCTGAACCTCTCCCATCCCAGTGTCTCAGTGGCTAGAATGAGCACCTCAAAATACCTGAATCTTGGGGAGGGGCTGTGTGTTTCCCTCTCTCTCTCTTTCTGACTGCTCTAGGGATCCTGGCTGAGGTGTACATCTTGAGGAGACTGCCTCGGAAGAAGACAGTAGGTAGGGAAGAGAGATGTGGCTCAGACCCTCTCAGGGAGACACACACCTGCTTCAGATAAGGAGCTGGAGCTGCTTGAGGGCAAGGCAATTAGGACAGGCCCCTCCCGGGTTCTCAGGTTCTCAGTCCCGCTCTGCCTACAGGAGGGTGGGGGAGGTGGGGGAGCCGCCTACAGGGCTAGTTGGGTGGAGCCCTGAGGTGGCCACCTGTCGTGTAAAGCTGGTAGCTGCAGGAGAAAGAGGCCACCATCTCCTTCACACGGTAGGCCTTGTCTCCTACACCTGGAGGTTAAAGTGCCTTTCTCAATGTCATCCCCTGTGGGTCCTGCTGAGGGACATCTTCCACCTGGATTTAAGATCTCTTCTCAGCAGGACCGTCTTGCCTCCAAGTCGGGCTGGATGGCAACCCAGGGCAGGACTGGCAACCCAAGGCAGGGAGCAGTGACTCTTTCCTCAGGATCTGCCAGTATCAAAACTGGCAAATCCCTGTGTCTGCTCAGCCAGAGCCTTGGGGGAAGGGGGTGGTGGAGGAGGGGCAGCTTCCGGTCTCTCCACAGCTGTTGCTGGGCAAAAATCCGCTCCCACCTCTGCCATTGGTCGGCCTTCCTCTGCCTGGCAGAGTGGGAGCGATGCCAGCCCCTCCGGAACCATCACCCAGGCTGCCCAGTGGAGGCAGCCCCCGAGGCCAAGAGCTACCCTACCCACCCTGCACAGAGTCAGAGCAGAGAGGGAAGCCAGGGTAGCCGCTCCTGTAGCATCTCCTGCTCCTGCCTGCTTCTGCCCGTTGTCCTGGCTCACTCTCCTCCGCCCAGGTCTCACCGTTCCCCACTGTCTGTCTCACTGAACTAGAGCAGGCCGTCTGGCCCGTTTCCCAGATGGCAATGTACGGTGGCTGCTGCACTAGCATTTGTCTCAGACTGCGGGAGCTGGGGACTGTCAGCTCCCAAGGGCAGGCCTGCCTACTATGTTCACAGTTTCATGCTCCTGTGGTACAGAGCCTGGCACTCCCTGCACAGCTCCTGCTGTATGCGGCATTTGGCGCTGTACTTGGTGATACTCAGTACCCAGTACAGCTCCTGAACACTTAGTACTCAGCAAAGCACTTGGCATGCGTCAAGTGCTGTTCCCATAGCCCATGAGCTCCTCATTCCACTAACAGGTGTGGATGGGGCCCAGCAAGGGAGGGCTTTGTCTAACTCCCAGCATGGACCGGTGTTGTCAAGGCAGGACCTCAACCCAGAGTCCACAGTCTCTCTCTGTCTCCCTCTCAATCTGGGATTTTCCATCATCCCATCTGCTGACCAACTCTCTAATGGTCATTACAATTTCAATCCCCGGGGAGAAACCTTGAGCAGAAGCCAGCTCTTGTTTTTGCAGGGAAACTGTCTTGTCGTAGATGCTTTAGTGCCTAGGGAATGCTGGGAAAATCCCTGAGAAGCCAGGCCCCTCCTCATAATTGTTCTAAAAGGAGCACCATCTACCCCGGGAACACTCCCCAGGAATAATCGCTAAAGGGCCTAATTTTGGAGATAACCACCATTATGAACGTCTCATTACTTTAATTAAAGTCTCATCCATCACTGGCGTGTGGTTCCTGGAAGCGAGGGGGCTAACCAGGCAACCGGCTGCACCAGAGAGAGGCAGTCATGCGCACTAGCTGTTAGCGGATGGGCAGACGGCCAAGGCACCCACCAACACCCACCGTCCTCCTGTGCCACGCCACACCTGTGTCCTTCCCTACCCCTGTTCTACCCACGTTGCCTAAATGTGCTGTTGCCACTAGTGAGAAAGACAGAGATGCCAGATGCTGAAATGGCTGCGGAACAAAGCACCAAGGGCACCCAGGAGGCAAGTGATGATGGATAGCCGAGTCTGCTGGGGCACGGGAACTGGTCCAGACCAGATCTGCCGTTGTGTGTTGGGATATCAGGTTACATCTAAGCAGTGGGAGTCAGGGTTGACTTAGCTTGAGCATGAGGCCTTACCTCTACCAGGCGGCTCACCCAGTCACACCTGGGATAGCGTTTATCAAATTAGGCACAATAAGAGGTTAATATAACTCAAAAATATGGAACAAGGTTATACTGATGGACCAGAAGCCGCGTGCTACAGTCACTTCCTCTCCAAATACCTTATCTTAGTCAGAGTTTCTAGTCCTGCACAAACATCATGACCAAGAAGCAAGTTAGGGAGGAAAGGGTTTATTCAGCTCACATTTCCACATTGCTGTTGATCACCCAAGGAAGTCAGGACTGGAACTCAAGCAGACCAGGAGGCAGGAGCTGACGCAGAGGCCATGGAGGGATGTTACTTACTCGATTGCTCACCCTGGCTTGCTCAGCCTGCTTTCTTATAGAACCTGGGACTACCAGCCCAGGGATGGCACCACCCACAAGGGGCCCTACCCCCTTGATCACTAATTGAGAGAATACCTTACAGCTGGATCTCATGGAGGCATTTCCTCAAGGGAGGCTCCTTTCTCTGTGGTAATTCCAGCTTGTGTCAAGTTGACACACAAAACCAGCCAGTACATACCTTTATTTTATTTCATTCTTTTAGACATTTATCAGGTGGTCTCAGTTGCACATAAACTCACTAGCAGCTGAGGGTGTCCTTGAAATTATGTCCTGGCTGCCTTCACCTCCTGCCCCAGCAGGGATGACAGCCACACCTGGCTTTGTGAAGTACTGCTGCCCCGGGCCACTTTCTGTTGCCCTGATAAAGACTGTGAACAAAGGAAAATTGTGGAGCGAGGCTTTATTTGTCTTCCGTCCCCAGTCACAGTCGTCAGTGAGGGAAGTCTGGGCAGGAGCTCAAGGCAGGGACCATTGGGGAAGACTGTCTCTCACAGTTTGTTTCCTTACCCCCACAACCACCATCCTGGAAGTGGCACAGTCCCAGTCATCAATCAAGAGAACGTACCCTAGGCTTGCCCACTGGCCAGGCTCATGGAGGCTGTGTTAGTTAGGCTTTTTATTGCTGTGAGGAGACACCATGGCCAAGGCAACTCTTATAAAGGACAGCTTTTCACTGGGGCTGGCTGACAGTTCATTATTGTCCTGGTGGGAAGCATGGCAGCAGACAGGCAGACATGGTGCTGGAGGGTTCTACATCGTCAGCAAGCAGCAACAAGAGAGAGACACACACATTGGGCCTAGCTTGAGCATCTGAAACTTCAGAGCCCACCCCCCCCC
>JADRCD010177783.1:0-13521 GCA_019843815.1 Montemys delectorum
GCACTTACCCTCTCCCCTCTTTCTCTTTTGTATATTGTGTGCTCTTCTGCGCATGCTCTGTCTCTTACATGCATCCTCAGTGTGGAGGAGTTCCAGGTCCTTCTGTCAACTGGTTTCTCCCATATGTGAACTGTGATCTCTCCCCTCTCCTCCTCCCTCTCCTTCTTTCCTTCTTCCCCCACTCTCTGCTATCACAGTGTAGTATCTAAGTGCCTTAAGAAAAGATCTTAATTTTTTGTATGTATTTTAAAATAAATTTTCTCAGTTCTTGAGAATTCCATATACAATATACAATGGACTAGGATCATGCCCTCACCCCATTTTCTCCTTTTAAACTTCGTGAGCAGACCTCCATAGTCCACATTTCTCTCAGAATTTGTATCTTCCAAGTCTCTAAACAAACGACTGCTCATTAAGCGTTAAGAACCCAACAGCTCCCAGGATCAGAGGTGAGGAAGACACAACATCTGTCCCACCACCAGGAGTAACTGGGACCAGCGGGACCAGGCACACAGGAACAATACCAGCCCAGTGGCTCAGGTTGCTTCTGGTCTGTTTGGGCCACCTGGTGCCCTGATGAGACCTTGGGTGCAAGCTCCACAGCCAGTCCTACAACACCCAGAGGAAGCTCCACTCCCAGGCGCTCTAACAAGCACAGGATCCCAGAATCACAGGATCACAGAGACAGCTTGACTCTGAGGAGTTCTGACACAACCAGGATCACATGAAGTACAGGCTCCAGACAGATTTAGCAAGGGCAGGTAGCACTAGAGATAACCAGATGGTGCGGGGCAAGCATAAGAATATAAGTAACACAAACCAAGGTTACTTGGTATCATCAGAACCCAATACTCCCACCATAGCAAGTCCTAGACACACCATCACACCTGAAAAGTAACATTCAGATATAAAATCACTTCTCATGATGATGATACAGAGCTTTACAAAAGACATAAATAGCATCCTCAAAGAAATACAGGAGAACACAGGTAAACAGCTAGAAGCCCTTCAAGAGGAAACATAAAAATCCCTTAAAGAAATCCCTTAAACAATCAAACAGGTGAAGAAAATGAGCAAAACCACCCAGAAGCTAAAAATGGAAATATAAACAATAAAGAAATCAGAAAGGGAGACAGCCCTGGAGATAAAAACATAGGAAAGAAATCAGGAGTCATAGATGCAGGCATCACCAACAGAATACAAGAGATAGAAGAGAATCTCCGGGGCAGGGGACACCATAGAAAACATTGACACATCAGTCAAAGAAAATGCAAAGAGCAAAAATCTCCTAACCCAGAACAGCTTACATATTTCAAAAGTATTTATATACCCAAAAGAAACATAGACAATCAAATTGGGAGGGGCCTTGTAAGAGAACAACAAAGAGTGAGATTGAATGCTTTGCTTGATGTTTGTAACTATTGTATCAAGTTTGAAGAAGAGGACTTTATAAGTTACTCTTTCTCTGAGATGAATGCTTTTCAAAATTATCACACCCATTAACCAGGTTCTTACCCTTACCTAATGTCTGTGTCACCCTCCAAGCAGAACCATTGTTCATTGAAACAGTTGGTGAATGACTTTATGGATAGACCATCTTAATACACACACCATTTCTTAAATGAATGTAATCTGTTCTCTGTGGGCTGAGAATAAAGTCACTCACTCAAGTCAAATAGCTTTGACCATAGCAGGAAGTCTGAATCCAAAAATCCTGCCTACAATTCATTCCTTGTCACAGCAGAACTGTCAACTCTCAGCTTAGCTATGATGGAGGTAAAATCCTTTGGTGATGTGAGGGTCATTGAAGTATAGCCTTATTACAATAAAATCCAATGTCTAAAATTTGTTCTTATTTTGGGCTTGTACCACAGTAAGAGCCAAGATTTTAGGCTCTACTAAATATAAAACAAACAAACAAAAAGACGTTATATATTTATGTTCATTTAAGAAAATACTAGTAATGATATATTATTTTCAAATATACAGTTAATATGTTTGGAGTTATTTAAAATTTATATTGAGAAAAACATGTATTTTCAGTATCGCTGTAGATAAGCATCTACATAAGACTGTTAAATTGATTGTTATTTTATATCAAACAACTTTTATAATACTCATTTTACTGTTATAATATTTTATAAATTTTAAAGACTATGACAAAAAAGATATTGTAAGTATTGAAGGGTAACAAGAATGTGATTTAATTCTATTTACTTAAAATATGTTTTTAAATGTTAACAAATTCAGATAAATTGAAATCATGTAACTTTTCTCATCATAATGCAATAAAACTTAAAAAAAAGGCTGTATCAAATAAACTTGGGCTGCAGTATTCACTAACAGTCCTTCCAAATCTCAAAAAAAAAGAAAAAAAATACCCAACATCTTTTCTAGCCCAAATTCCAAAACATCCCCACACTCTTCCAACAAAAGGTTTCAAGTCATAAAAGCCATTTGATCAGGTCTATTATAGAAACAACCCCACTTCTAATACCAACTTATGGTTTTGTTAACTTTTCTGTTGCAGTGACAAACAGTACAACCAAAAACAGCATAAAGGAGGAAAGAGTTTCTTTGGCTTCTGCTTCCATGCCACACTTAGTCTATCACTGAGGGCAATCATGGCAGAAAGTCAAGGAAGAACCTGAAGCAGAAACCACAGAGGAACACTACCTGCTGGCTCTCCCTCACTAACTTATACCTAGCTAGTTTTCTTATACAACCCAGGACCTCTTGCCCAAGGAATGGTGCCTCCCACAGTGGGCTCTCCTACATCAGTTAACAACCAAGACAACACTTATCTTATGTCTACATGCCAGTCTTATCTAGACAGCTTCTCAACTGATCCTTCTCTCATATGACTTCTTGGCTCTGTCAAATTGACAGGACACCCAATGTGGTTGTTTAAATAATCTATCCTCAGTTGGTTGAATTATTTGGGGAGGATTAGGAGATATGGCCTTGTTGGAGGAGGTGTGTCACTAGGAGTGGACTTTGAGGTTCCAAAAAGCTCATGCCATTCCCAGATAGCTCTCTCTGTCTCTTGGTTGTGTGTCAAAATGTAAGCACTCAGCTACAGCTCTAGTGCCATGCCCACCTGCCTGTTGCCATGATTCCTGCCATGATGGTCATGGACCTCATGGAACAATGACCCCAGATTAAATGTGTTCTCTATAAGAAGTTGTTCTTGGTCATGATGGCCTATTGCAGCAATAGAAGAGTAACTAAGACACCTAAGATACCCACTAAGTCTAACTAGTACTGCCCATGTGTGCGAGTATGGAGACATCCACAGGATAATTGAAAATCTACTGGTGGCCACACCCTCAGAAAGAATGATTTTTCCCCTACCTTCCAGAGGCTATCAACTGTCAACAACTCCTCAGTAAGGAGCCGGGCCTGAGGCCAGCTTGATCGTGTACAGGTAACCACAGACGTGTCATATCCAGAAAAGAGAATTTTAATCTTTTTAAAGTTTTTATTGATTCTTTGGGAATATCACATCATGTACCCCAATCCCCACTCATCTTCCCGTCCTTTTGTATCCAGCCCTCACCCTTGGCATGCCCCCTGCCATAGTGAATGAAATAAGAAAAAAATTTTAAAAATGAGAGAATTAATGACAATAACAACAAAAGGCATCTTGTGGTGGGAGCTGTACTGTCTCATAGTGTGTCCCACAGTGTGTCTCACAGTGTGTCTCATCTCACAGTGTATCTCACAATGTGTCCCACAGTATGTCCCACAGTGTGTCTCACTGTCCAACAGTGTGTTCACAGTGTTTCACAGTATGTCCCACAATGTGTCCCACAGTGTCTCTCACAGTGTGTCTAACAGTGTGTCCCACAGTGTGTCTCTGTCCCACTGTGCGTCCCACAGTATATTCCTCTGTCCTCACATCTTCACCTGTAAATGTTCACTTTAATGAGTCATTGGTCTGATTTGAGGTGTCTGGCTTTTGCCACACTACCAATACTGGATCCTTACAGGGACTCCTCCTGGTTAACTATCCTGTTGTTGCCCTGTATTGTGGAGATCCTGCAGCTTTGGATCTCTGGGACTGGCACTTTCAACTGCTCCAGCAGTTCATAAAGCCCTGGATCTGGGTCTGGGAGGTAGCTGAGTTGGTTACCCTGACAGCTTTCATGTGCCTACACCATCAGGATGAGTTCTCTAGCACTTCCCCAGCTAGCTCACCCAATGCTTCCCCTGTCAAGGGGCAGGACTAGCTCTCCTGATATCCTGTCCTTGGGGCCAGATCACCACACCCATGCCACCAGGGTCAGCTCTGCTGTGCTACCCAGGAGAGGTACAGGGCCTGCTCTCTCCTGAATTCTGCAGCCAGTGAAGGATGGGACCAGCTTTCCTGCTCTTATGACCTCGGGGTCCAGCATTATAATCTTATGCTGCATAAACTGCCAAGATGGGGAAGTGTGGATCAGAGTCTCCTCTAGTCAGCTAGACCAAGCGAGAGCTGATGACTTTGTATAAGACGAGCATCAATTTGTGTTCAACCTATATTGGCAACCAACAGGAAGAACCTCCAATCTCTGACCAATTTGAAGCCAGCAGCTTAGACAGGCCTTTAGTAGTGATAAAGACTACCACGAGTGGCATGAAGCTGGGAGAAATCAGGATCCCTATGTGTTTTCATAAACTATCCAATTACTAATCCAACATGGTAAAATTTAAATGAGATAAATAACGAAATTTTCCCTTTAATATTCCCCAAAGCAACTGTAGATGTGTGAGACAATAACTCACATAGAAAGATCTGAAATATTGCCTGCCAAAAACACTGAGTACAAAACAAGGAGTTATGCACCTGTGAGATGTTGGGCCATACTGACAAAAACCTTGTTTGCAAAGGAGACATGCAGCGTCTCCTTCCTCTGTAGTCTTAGGTCACACTTACCCTGGATGGAGCACTGTGATCACACTTAGCAGCAGCTGGTGTATGGTAAGAAACTACAAACCCTATCATAAGAGAAATGATTAAAGAATAAAGGATGTGGATGTCTGCCTGGAAATAACTCTGCAAAGCCTGAGAAAGTCACTGCTCTGTCCTTTGGGGAAAGGGAAGTACTTGGAGAAAGATTGCAAGATGCTAGTTCATGAGAACTTGAAGGCACTTGCTTCTCAACCACATCTGCCTAGGCTCTGGTCCTTGATCCTTGTCGGTGTCTCAGTCGGGGTTTCCATTGCTGTGAAGAGACACCAGGACCAAGGCAACTCTTATAAAGACATTTAATTGGGGCTGGCTCATAGGCTTTGAGGTTCAGCCCTCTATCATGGTGGGAAGCATGGAAGGATCCAGGCGGGCATTGTGCTGGAGGAGATGAGAGTTCTACATCTTCATCCAAAGGAAGCCAGGAGCTTGTTCTGAAGGCAAACGGGAGAGAAGACCAACTTCCTGGCTACTAAGTGGAGGGTCTCAAAGCCTGTCCCCGACAGTGACACACTTCCTCCAGCAAGGCCACACCAACTTCAACAAGGCTGCACCTTTTAATAGTGCCACTCCCTGGGCCAAGCATATTCAAACCACCACAGTGGCTTGGGGGGACTCTCAGGAGATGCTGGTGGGAACTCTAGAGTCATTTCCCAGAAAAATCACAGATTTGCATGTTCACGGACCCTCTTAGAGGCACAGGTCCTGTGCTGAAAATCCCTCCCTGGAAGAATGAGAGACGGATGGAGCAATGTCACAGAGAGTCATATCATAAGAAAGCACAAACCCCTGTTGTATAAGGACTTGATGCAATCCTTCTTGACATTGCTGCTCATTTCCTTCTGCCTGGTTTCCATCTTCAAATGAGAAAGTGTTACAACAGACATTTATGGACATGGCTGCGAGTGAAGGGAGTCCTCATTTGGTGATTATTTTACTTCTTCACCTTCAGGGTGAGGAAGAGATACTTGGAAGTTTATTTCTCTCGATTCTTCTCAATTCTGTTTTTTTTTTTTTTTTTTAAAATGGATTTGAGTGTTTTGCCTGCATGTATGTCTATGTACCATCTACATGCATTATACCCATAGAGACTAGAAGAGGGCACCAGAAGCGCTGGAACTGGAGTCACAGATAGTTGTGAGCTGCCTGACATAGGTGCTGGGAATTGAACTTGGATCTTCTGGATAGGTAGCAAGTACTCTTTACCATGAAACCATCTTCCTAGCCTCCTTTTTTTTTTTTTTTTTAGATATTTTTTAAAGAACATATTAGTATTATATGTGTTGTTCATAGCTCTTATAGACAGTACCTACACGATCAAACATTCTTTAATACTAAAATAGTCCTTGCATGAAGCTGGTGTGTCTGTCTCGTGAATTCTTCCATCTGAACATTTTAGGATGTTTAGAATTCTGGTGTGAAGAGCGTGTGTCTCTGTGAGCGTATGTATGGTGTGTGTGTGTGTGTGTGTATGTGTGTGTGTGTGTGTGTGTGTGTGTGTGTGTCCCTGCAGAGGGCGGCAGATCCTCAGGAGCTGGAGTTATGGGTGGTTGTGAGCTGTCAGGCATTGGAAGCTAGTGTTTGAACTCATGTCTTCTAGAAAAGCAGTAAGTATTCTTAGCCATTCTCTGCCCCCTTATCCTTTTAAAAAAGTTAACCTGTGGTTTTCTTTCTTTATCTTTCTCCTGTCCCATTATTTCTTCTTCCTTCCTTCTTTCCTGTTTTTCAAAGAAAAACCAGGAATGTAGTGGGAGGGATTTTCAAGGGTGAGGGAGCAAGGCCAGAGGCAGACTGAGATTAGCCAGAGGCTCTTCCCATTTCTTTCTCCTCTCTATGTTCTTTGCACCCTCAGGACTGCTCTTCACACCAGAATTCTAAACATCCTAAGATGTTCAGATGGAAGTGTTCATGCGACAGACACACCAGCTTCATTGCAAGGACTATTTTAGTATTAAAGAATGTTTGATCATGTAGGTACTGTCTATACAAGCTATGAACAACACATATAATACTACATATTGAATAATACATGTTCAATAGAATGTGTATTAACCTGGGTTGTAACTTGGTTTGTTGTTATATAGTTTTTATCAATGGGTTATCAAATTCTCACTTGGACAGGCAGAGTATCAATTGCTCTCATAGTGTTTCCTTTGTACACTTCATAGGGAATGTAACACTGTCATTGCAACTATGTAATCAGTTAGCATAAGCTGTTCACATAGTTGATAATACTGGATGGCTGGTCCTGGCTAACTGAGCTTTATTTATAATCTTAGGAATCAAGAACATGAATTCTAGAGCCTGCTGTCAAGCAAGAGTTGAATCTTTGTTTCACCCGCTAGGCACATATCTTTTGGTGGTGTCTAATCTTTTCCAGCATCTCAGGTTAGTGCTATACAAAATGGAAATACTAAGATAGCTTGGGGCTTAATGAAGATTAAATGAGACAATTTCTGTAGAGCACACACTCCAGTTATCTAGGACATACTAAAAATATTATTGATATTTGGTGCACCTACCTTTTTTGGGGGGGAAATTTGCAGAATTTGCAGACTACCCCACTGAATTTGTAGATGCCCACTCTTTTCTGACTAACACTCTGGTGAACTCTCTGTTACAACAAAAAGGGATTATAAGTTCATTGGGAGAAGTCGAAGCCTGTGGAGATTCTCCAAAAATCTGATTACCATGAATATCTCACAAAAAGGGAAAGAGAAACAACTGGCCTCAGGCAGTTCATTTATTGCCAACCTCTGGCTTTGCTTCACATTCCCTTGACTAAACGAGCATGTCCCAATTTGTATGGTGGTTTTAAATACTGATCAGCCTTCATTTCACTTATTAATGTCAGGTGTAGCTATGCTTCTCAAGCAAATAAGGGGCTTGCTCCCTCAGCCTCCTATTTTAAGCTTAATCCGTTCTGTTTTCCTGCTGACATGAACATGCCTCATTTTGCTCCTGGACAAGAACCTAAGGTAGGAGTAGTCATGACAGTGGCTGGCATGGGGTGGCCAAGCCTCGCTGGGTTGAGGGCTCTCTTTCACAGTTGTGTATGGTGTGTGTCAAGGCTTCCAGGGCTGTAGCAGAGATGCCAAGACTTCCTGTAGTATGAAGGGGGAGCCTGTATAAACATGCCATCTAGTGAGCCTTGGCAAGGGCTGAGAGGAAGGGCTTCCTCTTTTCGAGCTTGTAGCCTATAGAGACAGGGTCTCTAGGATGGGCTCAGAAAGGGAGCAGTCTGGCTTGTGGCAAGCCTGGCTCAGTTTAGAATCAAACACACAGAGAGACGTACAGAGGAAACTATTTGGGAGCAGGAACTGGGTGTGTTTCAGACATTAAGTCTGCAGAGAGAAATCTGTAGGCTTCTTTTTCCTTTCTCTCTCCCACTCTCCCCCTTTCTTTCTTAAAGAAAAACAAGTGCCCGGAAATGAAGTTTGGTCGAAATTCTTTATGTGGGACATCTGCCCAGAAGAGGAGACAAGAGACACAATGGGAAGCAGTTCCACATGTAATGCTCACTTCCTGATCCCAGGAACAAAAAGGAACACAGCTGTTGGAAACTTTACTGAGGTCCAAGTAGAGGCAGTTGGTAGAGCAGAAAGGGAAAGATAACATTTTTTCACGCTGGTAACGAGCTATACTTATTCTCCGTGTTTGTAAACTAGACTTTTGTTTGTTCCCGTGATTGCTACTGAGATGCCAGAAGCGAGAAGGGACAGTGGTCTCTGTGCCCAGCATCTCTCTGTATGAGTTACTGTGACCAAAATGTCTGACAGAAGCAACTTACGGGAGCATTTCAGTTCCCTTCCATTGCTGTGGAAATTAACCAAAGTAGCTTAAGGGAGGAAAGGGCTTGTCGGATTTACGTTTCCAGACCACAGTCCATCACTGAGGGAGCTTAGGGCAGGGACCCGAGCAGGAACTTGAACTAGAAACCATAGACAACACTTCTTATAGGTTCACTCTCTGTCTCTTGCTTTGCAAACTTTCTTATAGAGCCCAGGGCCACCTGCCTAGGGAATGTGCCACCCACAATGGACCAGGCCTTCTTAATTAATAATTAAGACAACCATCAATGTATCCTCGAGGCTATCTGATCTAGGCAATCCCCCAGTGTGGCTGCTCTCAGATAACCTCAGGACGGATCAAATTGTCAATCAAGGCTAGCCAGTACAGGGAGGAAAGGTTTATTTTGCTTGTGTTTTCAGAGGAATCAGTCCACCGTGGTGGGAGAAAAGCTTAGTATATTATGGTAGACCTAGAAGCAGAGGAAAAGGAAATTCTATTTGCTCCATCTGTTTTCTTCACCAGCCCTTTTATTTCATCTGAGCTCTTGGCCCATGGGACAGTATACCCCTATTCAAAGCTGGCCCTCCCCTCTCACTTAAGCCTTTCTGAAAGACCTTCATAGACATTCTCACAGTTATTCTACACCCAGTCAAACTGATAATAATTACTAACAATTGTCAAGTTGACACCCAGACACATCGTTTTAAACCCTAACATTCTTCTACTTGACCACTGAAAAGCTTATGTCCACCCCATAATGAAAATACATTCAGTCCAACTTCTGAGTCCCCATAGTCTTAATAGTTTTAAAATTATTCAGAAGTCTAAGTCCAAAGTCTCTTGAGAGTCAAAGCAACTTCTAGCTATGAGACACTGTAAATATAAAGAAGTTACATGTTCCCAATGTACAAAGGTACAGAGTAAACATATTCATTCCAAAGAGAAGAGCAAGAGGACAGGAAGTAAGCATTGTACCAAAATAATCTAATAAGACAACATTTCATGGTTTCATACCCATCACTTGGTTTATGTACTGTAGTGAGGTAAGCCTGAGTAGGCTCAGGCATCCCATCCCTATGGTCTTGAGATTTATAGGTCACATGGGGCCTCTCTTAGGTTGGCTTCACTCTTTCCCTGCACTTTCCTTAGAAGATGTTCCACATCCAGCATCTCTGATATCCTGGATTTCTGTTATGACTTAAGCATCATGCTCACAGTCTCACAGATTGCTCTCTCAGGATGTCCCCATGGGAGATCTAATCTTTTGTTTTTTAAAGATTTATTTATTTTTATGTATATGGGTACACACACTGTAGCTGAACAGATGGTTGTGAGACTTCATGTGGTTATTGGGAATTGAAATTTTTAGGACCTCTACTTGCTCTGGTCAATTCCGCTCGTTCAGACCCAAAGATTTATTTATTATTATACATAAGTACACTGTAGCTGCCTTCAGATGATCCAGAAGAGGGCATCAGATCTCATTATGGGTGGTTGTGAGCCACCATGTGGTTGCTGGGATTTGAACTCAGGACATTCGGAAGAACAGTCAGTGCTCTTACCCGCTGAACCATCTAGCCAGCTCGGGGGGGATTTAATCTTGCTACACATTGTCTGGCCTCCAAAGCCTTCCTTAAGAATCTAGGTGAAGGCTCTGTGACCCTATCATTTTCTGCATATCTGAAAAGCCAGCACTAAGTGCATAACACCAGGTTTAAAATGATGATGGTGACCAGCATGTCAAAATAGCATGCTGGAAATGAAACACCTGCCACATATGTTTGGACACAGAACCAAGATAATCAATTATTATAACAGAAGCCACAATGCCTTAGAAGTAAAATTGGCCAACCATCTTGGACAGGTTTGTGTGTGTGTGTGTGTGTGTGTGTGTGTGTGTGTGTGTGTGTGTTTAGCTTTTATTATTACTGTGTTTGGAAGACCTCATATTTGCCACCTGGGTAAATGGAGTTGATAAGCAGTCTCCTGGTTGCCATCCTTATCTGTTTTCCATAATTAATGGAATGGACTTGATAACCTTAATTTTTTTACTTTTCTTCTTTTAATTTTGTCATATTCTTTAAAATTTATAAAAACATTGTAACATTAAAAATGAGTATTATAAAAATTATTTGATATAAAACAAAAATCAATTGAACAGTCTTATGTAGATGCTTGTCTACAGCAATACTGAAAATACATATTTTTTCTCTATATAAATTTTAAATAACTCCAAACATATTAACTGTGTATTTTAAAATAATATATCACTACTAGTATTTTTTAAATGAACGTAAATATATAAAGTCTTTTTGTTTGTTTTTTTGTTTTTGTTTTTAGTAGAGCCTAAAATCTTGGCTCTTATTGTAGTACGAGCCCAAAATAGGAACAATTTTTAGACATTGGAGTTCACTGTAATAAGGCTGTATGTACTTCAATGACCCTCACATCACCAAAGGATTTTACCTCCATAGTAGCTAAGCTCAGAGTTGACAGTTCTGCTGTGACAAGGAATGAATTTTGAATACAGATTTCCTGCTATGGTCAAAGCTATTTGACTTGAGTGATTGTCTTCATTCTTAGTCCACAGAGAACTGGTTACATTCATTTAAGAAATGGTGTGTTTCTTCCGGTCTGTCTGGGCTGGTGTCCAGAGCAGACCCTGGGCACAACTCTGCAGCCAGTCCCACAACACCCAGAGGAAGCTCCACTCCCAGGCGCTCTGACACACCCAGGATCAGAGGTGAGGAGGAACCAACATCTGTCCCAACACTGGGAGTAACTGGGACCAGCAGAACCAGGCACACAGGAACTCCACCAGCCCAGTGACTTGGGTTCCTTCCGGTCTGTCTGGGCTGCTGTCCAGAGCAGACCCTGGGCGCAAGCTCTGCAGCAAGTCTCACAGCACCCAGAGGAAGCTCCACTCCCAGGTGAGCTAACAAGTCCAGGATCGCAGGATCCCAGAATCACAGGATCACAGACACAGCTTGACTCTGAGGAGTTCTGACACAACCAGGATCACAGGAAGGACAGGCTCCAGTCAGATTTAGCAAGGGCAGGTAGCACTAGTGATATCCAGATGGCAGGAGGCAAGCATAAGAAAATAAACAACACAAACCAAGGTCTCTTGGCATCATTAGAACCTAATTCTCCCACCATAGCAAGTCCTGGACACACCATCACACCAGAAAAGCAAGATTCAGATATAAAATCACTTCTCATGGTGATGATACAGGACTTTAAGAAAGACATAAATAGCACCCTCAAAGGAATACAGGTAAACAGCTAGAAGCCCTTCAAGAGGAAACACAAAAATCCCTTAAAGATCTTCAGGAAAACACAGTCAAACAGGTGAAGGAAATGAGCAAAACCATCCAGAATCTAAAAATGGAAATAGAAACGATAAAGAAAACAGAAAGAGAGACAACCCTGGCCATACAAAACCTAGGAAAGAAATCAGGAGTCATAGATGCAGGCATCACCAACAGAATACAAGAGACAGAAGAGAGAATCTCAGGGGCAGAAGACACCGTAGAAAACATGGACACAACAGTCAAAGAAAATGCAAAAAGCAAAAAGCTCCTAACCCAAAACATCCAGGAAATCCAGGATGCAATGAGATGACCAAACCTAAGGATAATAGGTATAGAAGAGAGTGAAGACTCCCGATGTAATGGGCCAGCAAATATCTTCAACAAAATTATAGAAGAAAACTTCCCTAACCTAAAGAAAGAGATGCCCATGAACATACAAGAAGCCTACAGAACTCCAAATAGACTGGACCAGAAAAGAAATTCCTCTCGACACATAATAATAAAAACACCAGATGCACTGAACAAAGAAAGAATTTTAAAAGCAGTAAGGGAAAAAAGGTCAAGTAACATATAAAGGCAGGCCTATCAGAGTTACATTAGACTTCTCACCAGAGACTAAGAAAGCTAGAAGATCCTGGGCAGATGTCATACAGACCCTACAAGAACACAAATGCCAGCCCAGGCTACTATATCCAGCAAAACTCTCAATTACCATAGATGGAGAAACCAAGATATTCCATGACAAAACAAAATTTACACAATATCTTTCCACAAATCCAGCCCTGCAAAGGATAATAGATGGAAAACATCACCATAAGGAGCAAAACTATACCCCAGAAGAGGCAAGAAGGTAATCTTTCAACAGATCCACACAAACCTAATTCTACCTCTTACAACAAAAACAACAGGAAGTGACAATTACTTTTCTTAATATATTAATATGAAAATTAATATTACCAACATATCCTAATCGATTGAAATCCAATAATATGTGGAATTATAAATTTGTTGTCATCCAATGACATGGTCTCTCTAATTTGGTAATTGGAGAAATAGGTCCAACATTGTACAATCTATATACACTTTGAGCTTGTTGGTTTGTGACAGTGTCTTGCTGTGTACAACATAAGGGTCTTGAAATCTTGCTTCTCCTATCTCAGCCTCTCTATTAGTAGTATTGTTTATTTCATGTCTCTACACTATACTATGGTTTTCAGAACAGCTTATATATTTCAAAAGTATTTATATACCCAAAAGAAACATAGATGATTAACTAGGGAGGTTGCTTATAAGAGAACAACAAAGAGTGAGACTGAATGCTTTGCTTGACGTTTGTAACTCTTGTATCAAGTTTGAAGAAGAAGACTTTATAAGTTACTCTTTCTTTGAGATGAATGCTTTTCCAAATTATCACAGCTAATGAACCAAATTCTTACCCTCACCCAATGTCTGTGCCATCCTCCA
>JADRCD010177784.1:0-25722 GCA_019843815.1 Montemys delectorum
GAACACACAGAAAACTAACCCATTATCCTGCTCATGCCCACAACCCAGTTCTTAATCAAGAGAGAGAGCAGGGCAGGGGGTAGGGGTTGTCATTAAAGAAAAAAATCATACCAGAAAAATGCTTAAATAAAAGACTATTTCAAAGTCTAAGATATTTAAAATGGATTTATTGAACATACTTGGTGAGAGACATAATTTTAAATTATTTTATTTATGTGCATTTGTATGTACTTGCTTGCCTATATGTTCAATACATGTGTATAAGGATGCCCAGGAGATACCCGAGTGGCATGGCCAGAAGAGCATGTCAGATGCCCTGAAACTTGAGTTACAGGCAGTGTTAAGTACCTGATGTGAATACTGGGAACTGACCTAGGACCCCTGTAAGAGAAGTTTGTGCTTTTAACCACTAACCTATCTCTTTAGCCCCATAACGGACATTACTAACGGATGAGAGTATAGACACCGTCCACCTTAAAGACAGCCCAATACTCTTGATGGCTTGTATCACCACCCCAACACGACTAAACCTCCGCACTCTGCAAGGTCAGTCTCACTCAAGAAGCAGAAGTACCCAAGGTCAAAAGTGGTGTTCCTGGAAGCCAGTAGACCCTCATGGAGCAGAGCCCAGTGCTCCAGAGCCCAGTGGGGAGCCCAGCCTGAGATCTAGATCCAGATGCTGATAACCAACATTCTATGGCAGCTCTTTCAGGCCTGAGGCCACCTCAGCCTCTTTGTATTTTTAAAACATAGATATGATATGGGGGGGAAATCCCCTTGAACCTTTTGTCTTTTTAGTTTTTCAATGAAAAAAAAAAAAAACTAAGGAAAACCATGAATTTCCCATCAGACCTTTCTGTTACAGGTGTGAGTCACCTAAAGCAGATTGCTCCCAAATCTTGTTGGTGAGAACACTCAAAAGAAGCCCGGCCCCTCAGCACACTGCTGTATGGTGTGAGCACCAGACAAACTCAAGGTCAGATTTTACCAATCTGATAAGGAAGCTCTGCTCAAACCCACCTGTACTGAATGTTGCCAAATATCTAGAACAGCTGTCAAAGCTCATATTAATAGGATATCACCATTAGACATGCTGCTTAGCTCGATGCAGAGAAGCGCCATGCAGAATCAACACATGCCTTTCCAACAGCATCTTATAAAACTCAAAGGCAGGAAGAGACCACTTGCTCTCTAGACACCCTCTTTATAGCAAAAGTTAGTAAGATTTGTCTGAGGTCCTCCCTGGGACACCGAGCTATTAGGCACCATATATTCCATTCCTGTCTAGCGAAGACAAATCCATCATCAGGGAGTTTTGTATAAAGAAGTGAGATGAGCCAGAAGTCTGCAGAGCACACTGACA
This sequence comes from Montemys delectorum, assembly GCA_019843815.1. Taxonomy (NCBI): domain Eukaryota; kingdom Metazoa; phylum Chordata; class Mammalia; order Rodentia; family Muridae; genus Montemys; species Montemys delectorum. The sequence continues at coordinate 1,364 of JADRCD010177784.1, forward strand.
GGGATCAGGTTGTAGGGATGTGTGTAATACCAAGATCCTGCCAGCTGTCTGAAATGAACAGAAGTTGGACAGTGATGTCAACCTTTTCAACACTCAAATCCATCCAAGGGTAATCTGATAGAAGAGTCAAAATAAGAACTTTAATTGACAGAAAGCTCATAGAATTTAATGGTGCATACGATGCTGCCTTTGGATAACCCCTGAGCAAATGAGATCACGCATTGCCCAGAGGACCATGCGGGAGATCTTCCAATGCTCTCTGAGGCTGAAAGAGAAAGGGGAGAAGTGAGGCAGGACACCAGCACAGCCAGGTGAGGGATGTGAAGCAAAGGAGCGGGTGAGCACATTCTGCACTCACTCTTTGGGTCTCTCAGCACTCACTCTTTGTACAGGAAAGAAGAAAGTGAACAACAGGAGGGCTGACTCTATTCCCAAGAGACTTGGGGCCTTATGATCAGACACACAGAGCACTGTTCCCAGCAGCTCCGTTTCAAATCACCCAATTATTTCAGTCTCCCGTTTGGCAGCCTGGAAGGGACAAGCCAATAACACAAGAGATGCCATGTGCCTCTCCACATGCCTGTAAACGTGTTGCTGCCTATGACATGCTCTATCACGGGACTTTTTGATCTTTAAGACTTCTCTGTCTTAGCTTTGTACCGAGGGTCTGTTTTCTTGCACACATTCCTGGACCACAGTTTCTGGGAGATTCTTTCATTGTAGAGTCTACCATGAGCCAGGTACTGTATGAAGTTCTGCTCAGAATTGGGCATGGAGGGTCTGGGTACAAATAAGAGAGGGGCACAGTCCTCACAGAGAGCGGCAACTTGTTGGGGAGACAAATCGTTGTGGGTACTGCAGTGGCTAATCTTAGCTGTCAACTTGACTACAAAAAGCCCAAGCAGCCGGGCACACCTAGGAAGGATTTTCTTAATTGGATCTATTGAGGGGAGAAGACCTCCCCTAAATCTGGATCATTTGAAGTCAGAAGACATTGCCTAAATCAGGGTCACACCTTCTGGTGGCAGGCCACATAAGAAGACACAGGAAAAGGAAGCTTTTGCTTTGGGGTTTGCTTTGCTCTCACTCTCTATCAAATGTATCTGTCCTGTCCCTTAGGCATTTCTTCACTAATGTTAGAACCTATTTCTTCAGGACTCTAGTGTAGACTGAAGACCAGCATTCCTCCAGACTCCAGCATCAGATCAGATACTGGAAGACTGTTGGAAACTCCAGTCGCATGAACTTAACAAGTACCAAGTTTTTGGCCTTTCTGTTGGAAGGAATCCTCTGTTGGTCTAGCAGGACCACAGCCTGTAAGCCATGCTAATAAATTTTCTATAGCCATAGCCTCTCTCTCTCTCTCCGCCTGCCCCTCCTCATTCTGTTTCTTTTAGAGAGGCATGACAAATGCAGATACTCTCTAAAATGGGGAAATCACACACAACACGAGAGCAGCACAAACAGAGAGAGATACAATAGTGAGCTAAAGCTGTGGAAGAGTCAGTACACAGAGCAAAAGACTGAGTACAGGGAAGGTTTTAGAAAGACCGTGTAGCTCAGCTTCATACACAACACCCAGAGCCAGGAGGATGTCCTGCCACAATGGAAATAGAAGTGTCTTCTCACTTCCCCCACCATCCACCTGGCCCACACACATGTAACGTAAATGTAACATGAAGGCCTGGTAATGTAGACAATTTGTCCTCATGGTGGGAACCCTTAACAAGTGCACTCTAGTATTTGATCCAGTGAGGAGACAGCATGGTAACCAGAGGAGGACAGAACCATGGCTCAGGAAGCTCCTCTGTGACTACCACTCTTAAGTAGGCTTGCAGTAAGAAGCAGCAGCCACTGCAAGGCTGACTCTGAATCACAAAGCTCAAAACCAAGAGCAAGCAGAGAGAAGGCCCTGTTGTTTTAGTCAGGAAGCCCATTGGGTTACATGACAGAGTGCAAGGATGCATTCTCATAGCCTGCTGCACGCAGGACAGTCACAGGCACTGGGGTAACCTTTGTATTCAATCTCTTTTTATGAGAACGCATGATTTGTCAGAAATTTAACGTAGGCCAGATGAGTCAGACCAGTACCTCTTAAATATTTCTACTGGGGATCCCAAAATTTTTTGTGCTTCATGTTGATTTTCAACTTGACAGGATCTGGATTTCATTGAAGAGATAGTCTCAGGCATGTCAACCAGGGTTACTTGAGGTGGGAAGACCCATTCTAAATGTGGGGACAACATAGTTTTAAGGGTTGTGATTCTAGACAGAATAAAAAGACAAGAGTTTAGCACCATGGAGCCTGGGGACGAGGATGGCAGAGCAAGCCTGAGACAACCTTTGCTCTGTGCCATGCCTGCCCAGATGGGCAGACTACACCCAAGACAACCCCTGCCTGGTGTCACATGGCATGGTTGGGGCCTAGCACTCCTGAGACCACTCCTGAGATGACCCCAGACACCGAGAGGTCCCTGGCACCACTAAGATGAGCAAGTAAGTGGTGGAGAGATGGAAGGAAGAGAGAAGCAGAAAGATGCATGCACAGTGAAGTGAGGGGAAACTGAGGCTGAAGGGTAGTAAGGAACAGCCTGACAGGAGTAGCCAAGAAGGCCACCTCAGGCCATGGTGAGGTTCTGGCCTGTGTCATCACTGTGGGCCATGTCTGGGTGTATGGACCTGCAGCAGTAGGGGATCAATGGTGGTGGTGGTGGTGAGGGTCTGTTACCACAAAAGGCCAGGTGGTCATGCCTAGTTTGGGCTGCTGCCTAGGGCCAAGTTGATGTCTGAGGGCTATGCAGAGCTGCCCTCACCTCTCATCTGGGCATTCTGGGAGCTGGCCCCAAAAGCATGAGAGCAAGAAAGCAGGCAGGCACTGCACCCCACCTAGCCTTGTTTGTTAGAGCTGTAGGTGAGCCAGTCTCAAGGGGGTGATCATGGGAAAGCTGGCCCTGCCACAGGTCTGCTGTGTGGTGGCATGGACGGAAGAGAGCTGCTCCTCCCACCCCCAGCCCTCACCACCTGGGCAAATGGGAGAGCTGGCCCCTGGGTCATGAGAGTGGAAGAGCTGTTCCTGCCCCTCTTTGGCTGCAGCACTCTGAGGAGTAAGCCCTGCACCTCACCTAGGCAGCAAAGTAGAACTGACCCTGCAGGTGAGGGTTCGGGTGAGCCAGCCCCAAGGGCATGGCAGTAGGAGAGCGGACCCTGCCCCTTCTCAGCTGCTGTACTCCATTGAATGAGCTAGCCAGGGCAGACCTGGAGAGCCTGCTCTGGTGGTGTGGGTGAGTCGGTGGTCTGACCAGCTCAGACCAAGATCCAAGGCTGTGAGTGGGTTCATTCCAACATCTACCCCATTGATGAACTGCTGGAACACCTGAAGGGGCTGGTCCTCTAATCCATAGCTGCAGGATCTTCATGACACAGGCCAACAACAGGCTATCTGAGAGGACCACAGTGAGGATCCAGTATGGATGGTGTAGTAGAAGCCAGAGGTCTCGAACCAGACTAATGACTCATTGCAGTGAACATTTGCAAGTAAAGAAGTGTGAACAAAAGGATATTCTGTGGGACTCATGGACACACTACAGCTTCCACAACAAGATTTTATTTCCTTATGGAGAAAAGGTTGCAAGGGAAGAGGATGAGTACAAAGGGACAGGGAGATGAGTGGGATTGGGGTGCATGATGGGAAACTCACAAAGAATCAACAAAAAGTTAAATAAATAAATACATAAGTACATAAATACATACATACATACATACATACATACATACATAAATGGAGAAAGTGTACTGAACACCAGTAACCATCACTTTCTCCTTTTTGATGGTGGATGAAATGTGGCCAACTGTCTCTGGCTCCTACTGCCATGCCTTCACTGAGCTGTATTCCCTAGAACTGTAAGCCTTCCTTCCTTCCTTCAGACCTATGTCAGGTCATCAGGTAAGCAGGTATGTAAAACAGGTACACAGCCCTAGATAATAAATATCAAAAATAATTAAAGCCATTCTTTGGTATACATGTTACGTTGACATTTTTTGACGTCTAAAGCAAGTCTGAGTGCCAATGAGATGGATGTGCTTATTTATTTTTATATAAAGAATTAAACCTTGGCTGAGTATTTCAGAAAAACTTCAGCATATAGAGCCCCTTCAATATTTTTCAGAATTGATCAATGGTTTAATTTTATAACTGTCAGTGTTGAAACACTGCTTCATGTAAATACATAGTATAAAATAGCAGAAGTGTGTTTAGGACCATTTCATAAAGTTGTAGATTCTGTCCTGATTCCAAGACAACGTTCATTTAATGGTTTTAATTTTATGAAACTCAAGGACAGCAATTATTAAAATCAAATACTCTTAACAAAATACAATCCAAAGATAACTAAGTTGATACTTCTGTACTAAGGAATAACAGTAGAAAAATACTTAAGGCCTTTGCTCTCTATAATTAAACCATTATGTTTCATAAGAGTAGACACGTTTCTTTGAATAATGTTTATTGTATGTATGTGTGTGTAAATGTTGTGTAAGAAAGTGAATGAACATGAGCAGAGGAGTATGCATGCATGTGTGCTCTTGTCAGGGCCCATGTATGTAAGTCAGAGGACAAATTTGGACATCGATTCTCTCTTTCTGCTGTGGGATCTAGGAACCAACCTCAGACTGACACAACTGTACTTTTATCCACTCATTAGCCCAAGAGTAGAAAACTTTCTGTGAACAGTAAAAAACAGTGTAATCCATAACAAACAATAGTCTCAAACTCAGCTGATATGTGTCAGTGTTCATGACGTAGCAGCACCTGGGTGCTCAGAACCAAGGCTACAGAGAAGTCATGTGATGTAATACAGTCACATGTCATCAGAAACACCTCAGATTCGTTATATATTTAATGGTGAGTTAAAGGTTGGTTATCACAAGTTCAGAAACCTTCCATTGTTGACAATTTTTCATAACTTGTGCATGCAGTTATAATGCCACCCCACGTGGGGTCCTGGTCACAGTTTAAAAAGCTAGGTCTCCCCTTTAGCCTACTACATGTAACTGGGGTGACCCTGCTCACAAGACAACACTCAGTCCCACCACATCTCTACAGAGAATGATCAGAGGGGCTGTAGGCTGTAGGACATTCCCATGGCTCACCGCCAGGCACTGGACAAGCAGTCCACTGTCTGCAGAGATCCAGCTTCCAATCCCACACATCTGCTTTCCCAGCATAGTAGGGAGGGGCAGAGCTTCATCAGAGCTAGGCAAGGGTAACAGCTCAGCTACAATGTAAAAAGGTCTAATCATTTTCAACCCCAAGCACCTTTTGCATCAACTGACGCGAGTCAACTTTGTCAACTACATGGAACGTAAAAGTCACTGTTTCCTCTGTTTTCTAGCCCGAATATCACTAGAAACCTGTGTGCTATTGCTTGCCTACACAACAGTGAGTATTTGGCTTGAGCTCATTTCACATTTTATGAAATTCCCAAGAAATGTGATACACTAAGCGGATTCCTTTTTAAAGGAAATAAAAAATTAACATCTCGAATGACCATGCAAAGAATAACCCCAAAAGCTAGTTCCTTGTCTTTGAAATGGATGATATAGAATTGAACTATTTAAAATTTATTGACTACCTTTGGAAGCATAATAATGCTGATATTGGAGAAATCAAATGGGGAAGGAGGCAGTCAAGACTTTCATCCAAACCCTAACTTAATACAGTGTTTTCTTGGTCTATCCATTCTTACTAGAAGGCTATCCTAAACCTCTGCCAAGTTCCTTGTGGTAAGGGGCCTCAGCCAGAGGCCTCCTGTCTCCACTCCAGCTGTACACACTGGGTTTATACTGGGTAAGGGAAAGAGTTGAATGGAGACACACAGGAACAAAGTAAAATCACGTCTCAAAGACAGCCCTGTCTGTCTTCACACGCGTGCTCTAAGACAAATGCGCGCGCGTGCACACCCACACCCACACACACACACACACACACACACACACACACACACACATTCAAGCACTTAAATCTAGACTCCAGATATGAGAGTATTCTTTGTTTTCACCGTAGCTAAGTTATGGAATCAAATCTAGATATCCACTAACAGAAGAATGAATGGAGGAAATGTGGTCCATAGACACATAGAATTTTCCTCACCGGTACAGAAGAATTAAATGCTGCCACTTGCAGGAAAATGGATGGGGCTGGAGGTCATTATGTAAAATGACAGTCCTTTGTTTCAACATGAGCAAGAGTCAATAACCCCAACGAGCCTCTGTCTCCCGTGGCAGAGGACTGACTGCCAAGGCATGTGAGAGGTTTGTGCCAGCAGTGGTGTGGACTTCAGCTTCAGTGGTTGTTCTACAGTTGCCCCCAAAGCCCAGCATGTAAACCCAAGTTGCTGTACTTGTGGAACCACCCCCTCCCTTTCCCCAAGACCGCTGTCTCTTCTGAGGCTTTGTAGAGCTTTGTGCCAATTGGAGGAGCCATAGATAGCTTAGGGTTGTGAGCCTTTGCATGGGGTTGTATCCGCTTCCTAACTCTGTATAACAAATGGCCACAAATGCAGCAGCTTGAACAACACGTATGTATCATATCACAGTTCCTAAGGGGCCCCAGACTGACTAAGCCTTCTCAGGGTCTCCCTGGGCTGTAATCAAGCCTATGGGACTGCGGCCTCAGCTGAGGCTTGGGGTTCTCTTCCAGATATATGTGGTTGTTGGCAGAATTCATTTCCTTGCAGCTGTGGAGCTCATGGGGACTTGCTTCTTCAAGGTCAGTAGAGGGATTTCTAGATTTTACTTTAGGAGTTTCATCTATTTGGGTCCATCCTGCCCAGGATCATCTTCCCTTTCACTGAGAATCAACAAGTTGAGGAGCTAACTACATCTGCAAAATCTGTTCACCCTGGCCTGCTAATTGAACCTCATCATGGCAGTAGAACATTCACAACCCCAGCACTCTCACAGGTCTGTCCTGCATCTAAGAGAGGATTATACAGGTTGTTTATCAGGAGAGGCAGTTTTCTGGACCATCAGAATTCTGCTACAAACTTCCCCCCACTGCCTTCTAAATACACAGTCCTTAGCACCTGGATTAACTACTCTTCTCATTATTGTAACTAGATATCTGATAACCCCAACTTAGGGCAGATGGGTTTATTTTGGCTTTCTCTCTGAGTGTAACAGTCCATCATGGCCAAGAAGGACTGTTGGGAGAAACAGGATGCAGCTCATCACAATAGACCACAGCCAGGAAGCACAGAGAAACGAATGGTGGTATTCAGACTGCTTTTTCCTCTTCAGTCAGTACAGGACCCCAGCCCATGGGGTGGTGCCGGCAACAGTTGCTCCTCAGTTAAAGCCTCTGGCAACACCCCGTCCACATGCCAGAGCTATGCTTCCACAGTGATTCCGGTCATTAAGTTGACAATGGAGAGCTGCCACCATGGCACATTACTCTTGAGCTTGGTGGTACACCTTCCTATTTCATAGTGTGCTGTGGTTTCTTCTTCCTTTATTCCACTTTAAAGGGACTGAATCTTACAAAGCAATTATTTGTCTTGGTTTGTGTTTTACTACTGTGAACAGACACCATGACCAAGGCAATTCTTATAAAAACAACATTTAATTGGGGCTGGCTTAAGGTTCAGAGGCTCAGTCCATTTTCATCAAGGCAGGAACATGGTAGTGTACAGTCATGCATGGTGCGGCAGGAACTCAGAGTTGGACATCTTTGTCCAAAGGCAAACAGGAAAAGACTAGCTTCCAGGCAGCTAGGAAGAGGGTCTTAAAGCCCATGCCCACAGTGACACACCTACTCCACAGCTACACCTCCAAATAGTGCCACTCCCTGGGCCAAACATCTTTAACCCACTACAGAAACAAGTAAAGTCCACTATTGAGTGAATGGATACATGAGTCTGTCTTTATCTATTAAAGATTTTAATCATAGAACAATTGGGAAGAGTATGAATTGACAAAAATAATCAATGAAATACAGAATGTTGAAGGGTTAATGAAACCTAGTTAAGATCTGGAGGAGCTGAAGAAAGAAAGAAAGTCTACAAAGGCAGGTGTGGGCCCCATGTAATGGCTCCACTTAGAAGAAGGATGGATTGAACTAGGAGAAGCGGATTTAACTGCCCTGAATGGACACAGTACCTTGAAATGCATTGACTGTCTGAATGAAAAGTGGAGTTAGCTAAAGGTAGCTTGGTAGCTTACAAGCATCTGTCTTTGCTGAGTGACTGATTATACCTGCCCCTGTCCACTTACCTCAGGCTCTTGCTACTCTGGTCTGTCAACATGAACTCGAATATCCAGCAACTTCTGGAAAAACCTCAGGCTTTTAATGCTAATTATGCCTACTGGGGAGGTACCCTCACTGTGATTAGGCACTGTTAGAGGATACTCAGTACCCACTGTAAGCCTCCCTTCTTCTCCACCCCTTATTATAGTATATCAGCTGTGTCCTTGCAATGACTCCTCCTTATTAGAGCCAATAAGACATTCACTGGACAGAAAGTCTTTGTGCAATGTTGGAAATGTTGCTGGACACAAGTAAAGATAGGGAAGCCCCACCCCACCCCCAAACACAGTCTTGGCTACAACTCTTTCCCCATGGGTACCAACCATCTCTCTAGTCTGGCTTTGGCTTAACCAATAAACCCAAACTCCCTGGTGTTTCTGAGCATACCCCTGTGTGAGGTCCTTGGCTTCTGGAAGACAGGAAGCCTATTCCTGGACCATTGTTACTGGTCTCAGCATGTACGCATGAGTTCCTGAATAGAAATTACACATAACTTAACCTGTCAAATTTCTGAATCCTTTAAGAAGATTCTGTACAAACATTTTTGATGACAAAGAGCAGCAGTTCCTGGCTCTTGCCAATGGCACGGATGGACTCTACATGACTTGAGCACAGCTGGTTTTCCTGGGAGGTGAAGTGGGATAGCAGTTGCTTGGAGACAACCTGGGATCCTATAGCAGCAGAGACATAGCCCAGAGAGGAGGATGCACACAGCTCTGCCTTCCGCCTTTCAGCCTTTCATATATTACTTAGAACCTTAGAGATAGAAGGGATTTACAAAGGTCAGCCAACAGCAGCTGACCCCAAGCTTAGTGGACCTGACAAGTCACCTGGTCACAGTGGATTGTTTCCAAGGCAACATAGCCAGTCCTAAGACTCGGACATTTTAATTGCTACACACCTGTTTGAAATCAACTCTGCAAGCTTTCTTGAACTGCCTCCTAGCCCCTCATCGCCAAATCCAGGGAGCTCCTGTGCCCTCCCTGCTGACAGACATCACTAATCAGCTATGGCGCTCTTTCCTGCTGATGCTGGATGTGGCTTCAGAATCCTCAAAGACTGCTCCAGAATGGCACCACAGATCAGTTTGTGTTGGCAGGAGAAAGAAACTAATTTTCCAACTCTTGGAGCTTGTCTGCCGTCAAAAATCGACTTTCCTGCAACTTCTACTTACTGCTTCTAATCCATCTTTAAAAGAAAAAAAAATGGTCCCTTCTTCCAAAAACAACCTCGTACTTAGCTAACTACATCTAAACTCATCTACTGATTAAATCCTCATAGGCTTGAGGCCAGGCCCATGGATGGGGTTACCTGGGAAGGAAAGGAGTAAGTGAGTGCACCCTTCCAGAAGCCTCAGGGGTCGTAGAAGTGACAGAAATGACTGTGCAGCTGAGAGGCTACGGAGCTCCATGCTTCCTGTGTGAACTGTTCCCAGAAGAAAGCGAGCATGACCCTTGATGGAGTATCATTGAAAGAAGATAGAGAAAGAAGAGGGAGAGAACGAAAGCAAGAGAGAAAGAAAGAATGCTGAAAACTAACTCAAATAAAACCCCTCCAGAGCACACTGGTCCTTCGGCATGCATACAATGCTCCGACTCCACACCTTCTGGTTGTGTGCATGAAGTTCTTAGCGTAAGGTTTACACTTAGTCAAAGTCCCTCAGTGAACACTGTACAAAACAAGATGGCTCATTCATTCAGTGTCCTCACCACTACCTGTCAAACATCTATGAGATGCCAGTGCTGGAGCTACAAGGGCTGGTATACATCATTCTGTCACCAAAGGACTTTTCCCCTGTTTCAGAAGCAGGAAAATAATTGTCTCTCATATAAAACAGACTATGCTGTACAGCCCACATCTGTGCATCCCATCTGGGGAAAGCATGACACACAAAATCAAGATATATACCATCCTAAACAACGGATCCGGCAAACATATCAGCAAGGGCTTTTAACCATTTGGCATACTCTAGGAACCGTGGTCCACATGTTGTCAGTGATGTAAGTGTCAAGATCAAGTTATATGCAGAATACTAGGGTCCAAGATGGTCTTCATGGTATTATAATACCTGATCCCCACCTGGAAGGATAATCAGAATACAAATGCTAATGTATGAACCCATAATGGGGATAAACAACCAGCTCACAAGCTGAAGCAGAGAACAGAATCCTCCTCCTTGGGGTAGCAGATGTTCATTCATGATGGCCTAGACAGGCACACTAGGGTATTGTTCTGGTGGGCTCTCCCCACATGGAAAGCCCAGGACTTCATGGATGTCAAGGAAGATGGGAACAATTGAAGATAGGAACTGAGAAGAGCAGATCAACAATGTAAGTAAGTCTTGACACTGGGCACAAAAAGGACCAAAGATGGATAGGACTGAAAAACACTGAGATCCATTAGGAAGTGGGGGAAGGTGGGAGGACGGGTTAGGAAGGAGAAAGTGGTAGACTGAAGTCAAAAGCTCAAATGTGAATGAAGATACAGAGCAATTTGAAAAGACAGGAGAGGCAGACAAGCCTGGGTTTGATGGCTTGCTGTTACAGGCACCTGGGAAGTAGGTTTAGGAGACCCTTGGTGGCCACCTTAAACATGATGAATGATGGTGCTCTTGGTAGAAATGGCATGCAAAGACATTGGGGAGGGATCACTGAACAGGATGATGTTGGGACCAGATTTGAGATATGGTGTTCTGGGACTAGAAAGACCCAGAACATAGATGGCTCACAGATCATAGTTGTCAGAAAATAGCCTAAAAATATCTATTATAGGCAAAGACTCAATGTCCAGAACACAGTGACACTGGGAAGCAGCTCTGTCCATTTAGCCCTGCAAACTCCAAGGTGAAGGAATCTATGAACATATCAATTGCCTTTCTAGCAAATCCCAGCTGAGGAAATAGATTAAAGTTTGCCTCAAATATGCTGTTTAACCATAATCCTGGATCTGTAATTCAAAGTTGTATAAAAAGAAGACCACATGCAAGGTCAAGTAATAAACAGCCAAGAGGGCAGTCACTGTGTTCTGACAGACACCTAGCCAATAGCTCCTGCAGAAAAGCCCTGACTGAGGAAGGGACAGGGCACTGAGACACAACTTTGGTCTGAGTACAAAGGAAAATTCTTCATGGATGTATTGTAATGAGATTGCCTGGATATTATTCCACATTTTGTATGGGAGGAGCCAAACATCCATGTTTCTCTTTGTTCTGTTTTGCAGCAGATAAAAGGATGATCACAGAGCACTTTACCAGCCTTTCTTCAAGTAAAATACTTCCGGGCTTGAGGACAGGGTTGCAAAACGTTTCATTTTATTTTATGTATTTATTCTTGTCTGAAAGACAGCTTGAATTTCTGGAGAGATAATTCTATATAGAATGCATTGGGAATGCTTTAAATAACCTACTTGGAAGGGTGAGGCACAGCTCAATGGTGGAACAACTGGTCCAGCATGTACCAAGCCCAGGTTTGGTCCCCAGCACGCACTCAAGGGGCCATGTGATGAGCACAGAAAGGAGTCATTCGGATTTAACTATAACTATGTTTTATAACTACAACTATGTTTTCTATTACTTTGATAAAACACCACACCTAAAAGCAGATTTAAAAAAGCAATAGTTTATTTTGGCTTATGATTCCAGAGGGATGAGTTAATCATGCTGGGCCAGAGGCATGGTGGAAGCCCAGAGATCATGAATCAGAGAGCCGCTAACTGGAAGGAAGGACAGGCTATTTAATCTCAAAGCCCACCCCCAGTGGTTTACTTCTTCCAGCAAGGCTACACCACATAAAGTTCTCCCAACAGTACTGCCAACTGGGAGTCAAGTGTTCACATATCCGAGCCTATGGAAGACATTCTCAATCAAACCAACACACAGCAGCCCCGAGTTATGCATATAACTTTACCATTTCCATAGTTTAAAAGGGGTCCGCTGTCAAGGAGTTCACATGAATCTGCCTAATGATGGTGCAAGTTGGAGGTAATGTTTGCCAGGCACACCCAGCTGTGTGTTTCTCTGTAGACTCTTCTGTATAAAGTATCTGCTACCATTTACTAATGCTTGCTACCTCCACTAGAAGTGTTTTTAACTTATAAATCTAAAATTTAGACTTAGGCGTTCTGTAAGTATAGGATAAACAGCACTTAAGAAGACAGTAGGAGGGGAAAGCAAAGCCACCCTTAAAGACGGCAGCAACCTGGAATCAGAAAAAGAGTGTCCGTGCCACGTGCAGTCATGAATACGAGGGGCTAATAAGCTGGGGCCGCCCTCTCTACAAAGTATTCCAGCATGCTTTCTGACCTCAGAGCAGAAAAAGCAGAAAAAGCATTTTGTGGCATCATAGACATGGATCTGTCTCTGCCCTTTCTTGCCCCCTCTGGTGGGAGATGGTTAGAGCCCAGACCACAAGCTATGCTGAGTCCAATAACTCAGAACTTCCAAAATAAACAAAATCAATCAAATGAAAACCCAGCAGCCTCCAACCCACCTCCTCTTAAGTTCCCCCAGATGGTCCAGGACAAGCACAAGTGGGAAGGGCTCAGAAGCCAAACACCTGAAATATGACAGCTACCTCGACTCCAGCAGGCCCACCCAGACACACCAGGGATTGCCACTGGCTCTGGAAGACACTGGGCAGCAGGTGGCTTCCTATTCCAGAAACATAATCCTGCAGATATTGAGGCAGCAGAGTTGGGTGAGGGTACAGTGTGGTTCAGTCTGGAGAAACCAGAAGAGAGATGGAACCATTCTAACTTGAATCCATATTTTTGCTCCTGTTCCTGAAAGGATTGAAAGACACAGGAGGGGTCTGGCCAGTCTCTGAACCAGTTTCCTAAGGAGGTGCAGGCCCCATCAGGGAGAGAGGACCAGTCGTACCAAACACTCTGGAGGCTGTCAGGAAGCCTCTGTCACCATGGATACCCAGCAGCCACCAGAGAGACTTCACATCTCTCTGTCCCCAAGAAAGGGCAAACTGTGGCTCTCTTGACAAAACCAAACCTCTCAGCCTCTCAGCAGGTAGCTGATTACACCTAGGGGGTCACATCCCCAACAGGTGCTAAGCTGCAGCTGGGAAGAAAAGAATGTCACAGCTACCATGCTGTTTTCACTGGGAGATAAAACATTTGCTGGCCTCAAAGACAGCACCAACCACAGAGCAAACTCGAAAACTCAAGTATAGCTTGGTGAACCATTAAGGTATCAGTTCCTTGCAGAGCTAAGTAAGAGGTTTCTTACAAGAGCATGACTGACCCCAAAGCAGCCACATTATCAAAAGGCCCCCAAACAGCATGAATGCTATCCCTATAGCTGCGATCTTACTTTGCTTTCTATTGCTGTGATAAAACACTAACCAGTTGAGTCCACCCAGGACCGGGGAGTACCCAGGTGGTAGCAAACACCCCTAGTGGTCTGGGCCCTCCCACATCAATCATTAATCAAGAAAATGCCCTAAACTCTTGCAGTCTCTTTGAGGCATTTTCTCAATTGAGCTTTCTCTTCCCAAATAACTCTAGCTTATGTCAAGTTGATTAAAACAAGAAGACTAACCAGGACAGCTGCGTAGACGGAATCCCTCCTCACTTACCCTTACACACTCTACATATTGTGTCACCTCCAGAGTCCCTGGAACCATGCACAGCTGGATCAGAATTTTTCACAGCTAGGAGAAAGGTATGAGGAGTGGCTGGAATCTCCCCTCCCTCGTCTTCTATAAAGGACCATAAGCAGGTGCCATCTTGAGAGTCACTTGCCATGGCCACTCTGATTAAGATGATGATGGCTGCTCTGCTTACAACATGGCATCCCACAGCAGCACGTAAAAGTGACATGGTTGACACGTGACTGAAAATCCCAAGAAACAGAAGTCCATGGAGACAAAACTTAAAAACCTTCAGGAAATAATGTGAAATCCTTACAGATCAAGTTGACATATTCAATGCAAGACAACCAAAATTTCAAAATAATTTTTAATGACCGTAAAATACATTGGCAAGAAAAATGATTCCCCACTTACCAGGACTGACTGAAACTGAGGAAACCATTAGGCCTCTAATAATTCGTTCAGTCTAAAACAATATGGAAATGTGCATGCCTTCTAATCCAACAACTCCATCCCTGTGACTTCTGCATTAGAAAATACATAGATGACTTCCTGAGGCTTCTGTATAAAATTGGCACATTAGCACAGCCTTCCATATTAATATCACAGACTGGGAAGTTGAAGCAAAAATAAAAAAACAAACAAACAAACAAAAAAACATTTCCAGGGAGACTTGTACACAGGAAGTTCAAGATGGAGACATGCAGGTTCAGCTGAGCTGGTTTCTTCTGAGCTCTCTTCCTCTTGTCTTGTAGAGGTGGTCTTCCTTTGATATGGGTTTGTGGCTTTAGTTCCTTTTAGTATAAGAATCATAGCCACATTGGCTTGGTGTCCACTCTAGCTACCTCTTTAAGTCCCAGTTTCTAAGTGGAGACCCGCCCTGAGGTGTGGCAGGTTACAGTCTCAGCACAGGAACTCGATGGACACATTCAGCCCAGACCACATGACATCACTGACTAGCTCTGACAATACAGGGTACAGCTGCCACTGAGTCCTTCAGAGAAGCTTTTTATGTGCCCATCAGTTGCCATAAAACACTGGGTACTATCCTGTTCATACGGGAAAGCTAAGATTTAAAGAAACAATTGTGCAAAGATCTAAGAGATGTCACACCATGACAACTGGTATCCCAGGGCCACATTTTTTAAGCCACTCCCTTCCAGGGACATGGCTGGCTGACAACATAAAGACACATCAATTTTTATCAAAGTCAAACATGAAGCAAGCACAGGGTATGGATACAGACAACTCCTGTTTAGCCTTTATGTGATAATTGTAGTTCCAAATATTTAAATTCACAATTGATTCAGTAAAACAAAAAAGCCTTAAAAGCTACTTGTAGTTTTAAGAAAAACATCTATATCATTCTGTATTTATGTGGCTGTCTTTTATTATTTTATAGGCAGTTTTTTAAATTTTTAATTTATTACTATTGTGTACATTATAGGTGTGCATGTGTGTCTATGTAACATATGCGTACAGTGCCTACAGAGGCCAGAGGAGGATGTTGTATCTCCTAAAACAGGAGTTACAGGCAGTTGTGAGCCACTATGTGGATGCTGGGAACCGAACCCTCTGGAAAAGCAGCCAGTGCTCTTACGTCTGAGCCATCTCTCCAGCCCTGTAGCTGTTGTGATGTGCCTGTCTTAAGACAATTTTATGCCACATGCCTCTCTACAGACATCTCATTTTAGAAGGGACTTGGTCAACAAGACAGACTTGTATGTGAGGTACAAGGCTGAGAACTGAGATAAAAGCCTGTTATCCAGCTCAGGTGCAGCTAATGTAGCGAGTTTCCAACCAGGACCTTCTGTCCTCACACCCCAGTCCCTCCTTCCTCCTTGCCTGTTTCCCAAGCTGCATTATTCTGACTGTAAGTTACCGTTGTTTTTGAGTGATAGCTTTCTGCCCTTACAAATTCATGGCATGTCTTGATGGGGAAGACAAAGCTCATCAGTGCTGAGCTTTGAACACTTTGAAAATTGTTAAAGAAAAAAAAAATTTAGAAAAAAAAGTTACGGCTTGTGCTTCAGAATCCAGGGCAAGAAGTAGCGATGACGTCATAACTTCTGGAAAAGCTAGGCTCTTCTGCTATAGACGAGGGTAATTCTTGCTACACAGACTATGATGTCATTAGTCAGAGGTCTCAAGTGTAAATGCATAGGGGGCAAAGAGGCAGCAGAGTGAAGTGGAAAAGCTCCAAGGCAGCGCATTGGGAGTGGTAGCTCATAGAGAAGCCAGAGCCGCATGCCTGGGCTACCGAGAGCAGCGGCTTCCTCCTCTAAATGCAGCCATGCAGCATTGAGGGCCCAATGCTGGGCTTGAACTCAGTGGCTCATGGCAAATCTAATTTACCGATAGTCACAATATATATAATATATATATTGGTTTAAACATACTAAGTAAAGGAGAAATGAACTGTAGGCCCTGCTTTGCTCCACAGGCTGCCAATTTGGGCCAGCTGGCATGATTCCCTATAGGGAAGTATCCCCCACTGCCAGACTCACTCAGCAAGAAGAGTGACATCAAGCAAAAAGGAACTTCATCCAGGACACTGGCCTTGGTTCACACGGGGCTGGTGGCACCACAGGACACAGTGTGCAGTGATGTCATCTACATCTGGTCAAGTATGCAGCCACCACGATGTCTCTGAAATCTAGATCAGGCACAGGAAGCCTACTCAGCAAGAAGAGGAGTGTCTAGCCCAGCAGAATGATCAGGACGGGGGCAAGAGGAAAAGGAGGGCTGGGGCCCAGTGGTCAACAGGAAGCCAGAAGCCGGGGCCTCACCTTGGCTCAGAGGCAAGCAGCCATGCCCCTCTGCTTCCATCTCTCCTCCTAACAGTCACTTTGGGGTCCCCTCTGCCCACCTCTCTGCCTTTGGAACCCCACTTCTCATCTTTCTCCTCTGCTCTGCAACCCTAAACTGAAAACTTGCATATTTTCCTGGTCTAGAAATGCTTGTGTAGATACCAGTGTGGCAGTCGCTTCTGTCCTCTGCCTCTGCCACTATAGATGCTGACAAACACCACCTGGCTGTGCGCTGATCCACCAAGAGAATCCCCTCATGGTCAAGAGAGTTCAGATTTTCTTTTTCCTAAAGTGGAATCTAGTGAAGGCTAGCTCCAGCTTTAAAAAAAAAAAAAAAAAAAAAGGATGAACTCTTGTTTTCTTTCTTCCTTTAAATTAAATTTCTTAACACAGAACAATGGGTTTCATCATGACATTTTCATGGGTTATCGCAGTACTTTACTCATATTTACCACCCCAACTCTTCCCCCCAGAACTATTCCTGTCATCCCCATCCCCATTTTTCCCATTCCCTCCACCAGACTCCTCCCTCAGACCAAATAGTCCTCATTATGTTTTCACACATTCAGTTATATCAAGATTCTGTGATATATTGTCTTTCTCTTTCTCTGACTTCTTCTCAGAACTTCATCTCCCCGTCTCCCTTCCATTCCATGTTACAGACATGAATACATATATACACATGTACGTGCACACACACAAATCTAGACAGTGTAAGTGAGAAAAGAACATGACATTTGTCTGTCTGGGTTATTTGCATATAATAGAATGGGATCTTCAATTCCATCAACTCTACTACAAATGACATCATTTTGTTTTTCTTTTTCCTTTTTTTTTTTTAAAGATTTACTTATTATATCTAAGTACACTGTTTCTGTCTTCAGACACACCAGAAGAGATTGTCAGATCTCATTATGGATGGTTGCTTGGAACTGAACTCATGACCTTCAGAAGAAGAGTCAGTGCTCTTAACCACTGAGCCATCTCTCCAACCCCCATTTTGTTTTTCTTTATGGCTGAATCAAACTCCAACATCTATGTAAGTTACATTTCTAAGATTCAGTCACTGAATTTTGGATTTTTAAACATCAAATCTGCATTTTGAAATGCTGACAATATTTAAGACATTTCTTTTAAAATACAGTAGGGGTAAAAAAAAAAAAACTATTTTTCTTGTACAATTAGAGGACTGAGCTACCTGGGTTTTATAACATAGCTCTGATAATAACTACAGTGTTCACATGAGCTAGGCATGATATTGCATTTCTTTGATCCCAGCACTTATAAAGCCAAGCCAGGTGGGACTCCGTGCCTGTGAGGTCAGCCTGATGAACACCGTATGTTCCAGACCAGCCAGAGCCACATAGCAAGACCCTTGAAAACAAAATTTTTTTTTCATAAAACCTGCCAATCAAAGGGGGCTTCTCTTGGGGTTCTGCCAACATTACAGCTGGCCTCTAGGCTTTTCCACATCATTCTTTTCCCCTCCAAAGTCCCCTCCACAGTACCTATGTGCAGTTGGTATACTATATCTAAAACGTGCTGGGCATCTGCTTTAGAGCAGGGTTCAATCCTGGTTTCGTCATCTCAGCCTCAGGGCCTGATGTGGCACGTGGCCCACAGCAAAGCCTTGGTAATGTTTGTGGAAAGTTTAAGTTCCCAGGAATATACCACTCTAGGTCCTCCTTCTATAAGCATAATTGTGAGGTATAAAATTCCACGGTACATTTATATTAAATACTGGCTATCCTGAAAAACTGTAGATCATTAGCTATAACCATCCAAGAATAATAACTCAGATAAATATTATTTCTCCGTGTTGTGCAGCTAAGATCTCTTCCCAGCAGCTTGCTCACACTTGTGGAGAGGGCTTGGCTGCCCTGTAATTCAAACCTGTCTTTACCTCAGCCAATAGACACTCAATGGAACACAACCAATGCCTGGGCCTCTATATTAAAAAAAAGAAAAAGAAAAAAAAAAAAAGCCTCAGACATGGGGCTAGAGAGATGGCTCAGTGGTTGGTTAAGAGCAACAGCTATCCTTCCAGAGGACCCAGGATCAATTCCCAGCAATGACATACATGGTGGCTCCTGATCATCTATAACTCCAGTCTCAGGAGATCCAACACCTTCTTCTGCCCTCTGAGGGCATCAGGTGCACATGTGGTACACAGATATACACGCAGACAAAAAATAAAAGCTGAACACACACATACACACACCACCACCACCACCACCGGCTAATAAGACTAAATAGAAACTGATCCCATCAAATTTCTTCACAGATAATCAGAATCTTCTAAATGCAGATAGAGACAACAGCTGACTTATCCGAATGCTGCTCCTCAGGCCTGAGGGGGCCACGGGTGGTCACATCAAGCTGAGCTCTTAGGTGACCCCACAGGTAACTAACTTCACAGAGGATGGGCTGGAGCCACCTTACCCTCTGTAGTGTTGTTTCCTAAATGCTGCTGGGCCCAGTTTTGAAGCCAGTCAGTTCCCCTTCCTAAGTAGCCCATCACCTTCAAACACTTGTGGATCGGTATCCCACAACCAAAGTCACCACACACAAGCCCTGATCCCTCCTGAGACACCGGCGTGCCTCAGAACCTACTGAAATACTTGTAAACAGCCAGCCCTGCCCTGCTCCAGTGTTCTCACTGCATCGGTGAAGCACCTCGCAAAAGCATCTTAGGGGAGATAGGGTTTTTTGGTGGCTCCCAGTTCGAGAGCACAGTCCTCTGTTAGCAGGCACAGCGGATGGGAAGTGGATCTCTAGGTATTGCAACAGGAATGTGAGGCTCCTGGACAGCCTGCACCAGTCAAGAAGCAGAAAGAAATGCTGGTGGTCGACCTGCTTCGTTCCTTTTATTTCATCTAGGACCCTGGCCCATAGGGCAGTGCCATCCACATTCGGAGAGGGTTTTCTTCTCTCAGGGAGACCTTGAGAAGCGTGTCTCTCCTATGTGGTTCTAAACCCATTCATGGTCACTATGAAGATCAACCATTACACCTACAGGCCTGCTCACTTTACTCCAGCTGTTCCTTCCCTCAGAAACTACCATGAAGGTGCTTATCACAGTCCCCACTCCCACTGCTGCTGGGCGGGCCTCTGGTGTGCTCTGACTGGCCCTTGTGTGTCTTGCTGTGCTCTTGTCCAAAATCAATAGCATGACCAGAAAACTTCTGCAGACCTCCACCTCCTGATCTCCATCTGCCCATTCTCTATTTCCGCTCCAACCTAATATGGTCAAAACATGGCTGGGCAAATGGAAGCAAGCTGTAGGTTACTCTTGACTGGGAATGTCTGGTGACTGCTGGCAACTGTAACAGCGCTCACAAGAAGTCTGTTGAAGACACAGACCCAGAAGATGCGTTTCTTGCCACGGGTTTCAGCAAGATACATCACAGTGTGCCACTAAGCAAGCACAGTGCCCCAGTTGGGGTGAATCTCTCGAGACTCAGCAGATTCAGGGCAGACAAAAGAAGATACTCCTTTTCATGGAAAACGGGCAGGTTGGGAAGTGACTTGAGTGATGTGAGCAACCCTTCACTTCCCAGGACTGCATGGCAAGCCTTCTTGTCTCTAATATGTGGGCGCTATTGGAAAGAAAAAGTGGGAAAGCCAGACCCTGGTGGTGTGATGAAGCATTACACCTCACATCTTACGAGTGCTGCCTAAGAGGGTCTTAAACGCTGACATTTTCTATGAGGGTTGGGGGGCCGCAGGCGCTTTCCAGGATCTCTCTGGGCCATGAGTGGGCATTCTCACTTGCTAACATTCAGCAAACTGCTCTTAGCATCTTTTTGGTCCAGATCAGACCATTATAAATTAGCTAACCACTGCAAGCTGCAAGGTAAACACTCATTATGGTCGAGAGCCTAAATGGATCTCATGATGTCAGCACCATCTATTGTTGCTGGAGAGCAGAATTCACAACACTTTACACCAGGGCCTTGTGCAAGGACTAACCTCTACTTGCACTCTGTACGAAGATTCTCTGGGCAGCACCAAGGCTAGGTATGGGGTGGCACTCACTGCTGCTTCCTAAGGGGGCTCTTCCCAGCCACACTACATTTTTTCTTCTATGTGGACTTGTTCCTTCTCACACAGAGACAGCTGCCCCCTTTGGATACAATAGAGCATGCAGGTTGAGGTCTGGGTGTCTTTACACACCATATCACAATTTCCAAGTTAATGACTAAATGATATGGAAGGGCAGAAACCATGCATCTCAACGGTCAGGCATTCTTCCTGAAAACTGATTCCAATCTGTAATTAGCCCAAGGAAAAATGGAAGGGGTCAACCTGCTATCTCACAGACAGTTCTAGATACACCACAGAGCAAAGAAAGAGAGTAAAGAAGGTGCCCTCTCCTAACACATGGCATTTAGCAAGGCAAATCCAAAGAGTGAACACTGACTTGAGGATGTGTTCAGTGACCCCGGGGAGTTTTCCGTTGTGCCTTCTGCTGGGCGGGTTTTTGGTAGCACCAGGCAGGGAAGGAAAGATTGACTACCCTGAGCTACATAACAACACAGGATTTAAAGAAGCATCCCCAGGGCAAGTGGCCCAGCTGCCACCTCAATCAAAACTCTAACCATGGGTGTCCGATATTAAGTCACACAGTTTGTATACTTTCCTTTCACCCAAGAGAAAAGTAAAAGATGTCTGTGGGGTTTTTTTTCTTTTCTTTTCTTTTCTTTTTTTTTTTTTTTTTAATGAAAATCGACTTGCAGTTTGTGGCATCAGTTATTCATACTGAAGGGACAGGAAAATGCAAGACCATCCTGACCTGGGCCAGCACTTCAGGCCAGGCCCAGGGAAAGTGGGCACAAGCACTGACTTCTTTGAGCCTCGATTATTTTCAACTACAAAATGGGGATAATACTGACTTATATGAAATGTCTCCTTTTGTAGTTCAAAACTCGTGTCTGGCCCACCTGTATATGGCTTTGGGTTATTCTTTACAGGAGAAAACAAGATTACTTAATAGAGGACCCGAATCGCTCCCATCATAAGAGGCCATTAATTCTGAATGGCAACAGGAGTTGGCTTCAAAGCCACCCGTGCACTAATTTGCACATTAAATTATTAGGCAGCAATCGGAATCACTTCTTTTTTTTTTTTTTTTTTTGGTATTTTCGAGACAGAGTTTCTCTGTGTAGCCTTGGCTGTCCTGGAACTCACTCTGTAGACCAGGCTGGCCTCGAACTCAGAAATCCACCTGCCTCTGCCTCCCAAGTGCTGGGATTAAAGGCGTGCGCCACCACCGCCCGGCTCGGAATCACTTCTTACAGTGCAAGTTGCAAGGCCCACCTGAGATATTTGAATCAGAAGCAGGAAGGTGTGGTGGAGAATGGGCACTTGGAAGACAGCCGCACAGGGGACAACTCAAGATTAAAAACTATTGTTTTTCCTTCCTAGAAATACATCACGGTTTTAGTTTTGGGTAGCTTTGAGCTAAAATGAACAATCTACCTGAGCCCAGTTAGTGTGTGCCCCTCCTTATCAAACAAAGGGGTTTATTTAAAAAGCAAGTCACCATTCTTTGGTCTTAGTGACCTACATGAAACTATGTCAGCCCTGACACCAGCTAACCAGTAGGAGCTGAGTAATGATTAAAAATGAATAATAATAATATGAGTTCTCACAGGGAATCTTTCCTCCGTTATCCCAGATGTCTTACAAAACTCCCAGCATGTAACTTCTGAGAGAGACCTTGGCCTCTGCTGCCATGACTCACCCCTCAGGATGTAGTTCTGATAGTTCTGATCCGCCTCGGCTCCCACTTTTATCAAACACGTCAGACCTTCAGCTATGACAAACTCATGCACCAAATCCTTGTCATCCTGGTAGGAAAGAAAGAAATGAAATGAAATAAATTTTTTTTAGAAAAAATTTAAGTGTTCAAATAGGTCCCTGTCTATTGGTCAAACTCTGCAGGAATCTTTGAAGTAAAATGAGCCCATAGGAGATTCTGCTTTCTTCAGACAAAGTATAACTCTTTTTAAATATTTGAATTTAACTTTTTTTCCAGACCATATATTTGGATTATGCTTCCTCCCTTCCCCCAACTCCTCCCAGATCTTCCTCACCTCTGGTTTTTTGTTTTGTTTTAGAATTTTATTTTAAGAAGGTTGTCTTTTTTTCTTTATTCTTTTCTTTTTGAGAGGGAGAGGGAGAGAGGAAAGGGGAGGGGGAGAGCACACATGAGCAAAAGTCTAACTTTTGCCAAAGAAATTTTACAAGTCTTCACACTGTTCTTTGCCAAAGACCAATTATTGCCTTCTGGGCAATCTAATAAAGATGAACTAAATGAATCCCTTGCCTGTCCAGAAGACGTACAGTGCTCTGCTTTTTCTTTTCTTTTCTTTTTTTTCTTTCTATATTTTATATCTCTTTCTATGTCTTTTTTTATTAGATATTTTCTTTATTTACATGTAAATTTCTCCTTTTCCAGTTTCCCCTCCAAAAAACAAACAAAAAAAAACCAACAAGAACAAACCCCTGTTGCCGCCCCCTCCCCATGCCTGCCACCCACAGTCTCCCACTTCTTGGCTCTGGCATTCCCCTACACTGGGGCACAGAACCTCCACACGGCCGAGGGCCTCTCCTCCCATTGATGATCAACTTTGCAATCCTCTATTATACACATGCTGCCAAAACAATCAGTCCCAACATGTACAGTCCTTGGTTGGTAGTTGAGACCCTGGGAGTTCTGAGGGTACTAGTTAGTTCATATTGTTGTTCGTCCTAAAGGGCTGCAAACCCTTCAGCTCCATAGATCCTTTCTCTAACTCCTTCATTGGGGACCATGTACTCAGTTCAATGGATGGCTATGAGCCTCTACATCTGTATTAGTCAGGTACTGTCAGAGCCTCTCAGGAGATAGCTATATTAGGCTAGCTTGTCCTTCCTTCAGTCTCTGCGCCATAGTTAATCTCTGCAACTACTTCTGTGGGTATTTGGTTCCCCCTTTTAAGAAAGAATGAAATGTCCACCTTTTGGTCTTCCTTTTTCTTGAGTTTCTTGTGGTTT
This sequence comes from Montemys delectorum, assembly GCA_019843815.1. Taxonomy (NCBI): domain Eukaryota; kingdom Metazoa; phylum Chordata; class Mammalia; order Rodentia; family Muridae; genus Montemys; species Montemys delectorum. The sequence continues at coordinate 25,117 of JADRCD010177784.1, forward strand.
GTGGGTTGTTCTTCCTGTATTCCAAACTTCTGGGCTAATAACCACTTATCAGAGAGTGCATACCATGTGTGTTCTTTTGTGATTGGGTTACCTCACTCAGGATGATAGTCTCCAGATTCATCCATTTCCCTAAGAATTTCATAAATTCATTGTTTTTAATAGCTGAGTAGTATTCCATTGTGTAGATGTACCACAATTTGTGTATCCATTCCTCTGTTGAGGGACATCTGGGTTGTTTCCAGTTTCTGGCTATTTTAAATAAGGCTGCTATGAACATGGTGGAACATGTGTCCTTATTACATGTTGGAGCATCTTGTGGGTATATGCCCAGGAGTGGTATAGCTGGGTCCTCTGGTAGAACTATGTCCAATTTCCGGAGGAACCGCCACACTGATTTCCAGAGTGGTTGTACCAGTTTGCAATCCCACCAGCAATGAAGTAGTGTTCCTCTTTCTCCACAACCTCTCCAGCATCTGCTGTCACCTGAGTCTTTTATCCTAGCCAATCTGACTGGTGTGAGGTGGTATCTCAGAGTTGTTTTGATTTGCATTTCCCTGATGACTAAGGATATTGAACATTTCTTTAGGTGCTTCTCAACCATTCAGT
>JADRCD010177787.1:0-12081 GCA_019843815.1 Montemys delectorum
GGAGCATGGCAGCATCTGGGCAGGCATGGAGCAGGAGAAGCTGAGAGTTCTACATCTTCATCTGAAGGCAGCTGGCAGAACACTCACTTCCAGGCAGCTAGGACTAGGGTATTAAAGCCCACGCCCACAGTGACACATCTACTCCAACAAGACCACACCTCCAAATAGTGCCACTCCCTGGGCCAACCATATACAAACCATCACAGCTTATAAGTAATCTATAGACACTGGGTTCTAGATGCGGCTTCCCCAGCAGAACCCTGGGACAGCTGGAAGCTGAGCTTCGGCACAAGGCTCTTGCTGGAGTCTCACAGAAAGATCTATGGATTCTTTGAGAAAAGAGGCTCCTGTCCCCTCCCTGCAGTGAAAAGCCCAGAAGCTTCATACCCTACGTCTACCTATGAGCAGAAGTCACTAGAAATGTGAGAAAAGCTGTAGATGTCAAGCCAGAGACTAAAGGAAGAGAAAAGAGGGTTTCTTGAGAACCTTAAAATAATTTCTTAAGTGCTTGAAGTGGTGATGAACACCCACCATCGAAGAACTTGGGAAGCATAGGCCTTTGAATCTCTGTGAGTTCAAAACCAGCCTGGTCTGTATATCAAGTTCCAAGTCAGTCAGAACAACATAGTGAGACCTGTTCTCAAATATTCATTTCTGAAGATCTTTGGACAGATGGAGATAGTATGGTTATCAATAAACAGAATGAGGGGCTGTCAAGGTGGCTCAGCAGGTAAAGGTGTTTGCTCTCAAGCCTGACGACTTCCTGAGTTCAATCCTCACGGGCTACATGAGAGAAGGAAAGAACTGGCTCCTGGAAGTTGTTCTTTGACCTCCACACGCATGTGTCCACAGCACACACAATATGATTTCTAAAAATAGGAATAGCTCAATGTTACTATGTGCTCAGTGTACACAAAGCCAGTTTCCAGTCCCAGCACCACAAACATCAAACACTTTGCTTGTTTGATTGATTGATGATTGATTGATTGATTTGTTGATTTGCTTTTTAGAGACAGGTTTTCTTTGTGTAGCCCTGGCTGTGTTGGAACTCAATCTGTAGACAAGGCTCTCCTCAAACTCACAGAGATCCACTTGCCTCTGCCTCCCAAGTGCTGGGATTAAAGGCATTGTGCCACCATCACCTGGCCTTCGATTAGTTTCTATTGCTGTGATAAACACCACAACCAAAAGCAACTTGGGAAGGAAAAGGTTTATTTAAGCTTGCAGCTGTAATCCATCACAAAGGGAAGTTGGGGCAGAAACTCAAGGGCGGAACCTGGAAGCAGGAACTGAAGCAAACAAAGCCAGTTTGCTTTGCTTCCTGGCTGGCTCCGGGTGGTCTGCTCAGCTTGCCTTCTGACTCTGCTGAAGGTCACCTGCCCAGGGGTGGCCCCACCCACAGTGGGGATGGCTGGATTCTCCCACACCAATCCTTATTAAAAACTGCCCCATACACTTGGCTTGGCTCAGACCAATCTGATGTAGGCATCTTCTCAGTTGAGGTTTTTCTTCCCAGATGACCCTGGCTTGTGTCAAATTGACAAACAACAACAATAGCAAAACAAAAACCTAACCAACATAGATGCTAAGAGGAGAAAACAACCAAGAATAAAAAATAGTATTTGGAATTTTAAAAAAAGAACCACTGTCAAAATGTCAGCAGCTGGGAAGAAGGTTTAGAAATATAACAAATTAAACCAAACGATGAAGGTGTAGAAATATAACAAATTAAACCAAATGATGGAATATGAAGAGTGTCCAACAACAAAAGAAGGTGTAGAAATATAACAAATTAAACCAAGTGATGGAATATGAAAAAGAAGAATGTCCAACAACAACAAAAAAAGGAGAGAAAATGTGCAGAGAATTTGAGAAAGCTACTCAGAGTACAAGTACAGAACGAGAAAGAAAAGAAAGGAAGGAAGATCTTTCCCTCCAGTGACATATCTCTGAAAAATTACAGAAAGATGGAGATAAATAGATGAGCATTAATGTTACTATGGGAATAAGGCAAGGCTCCTATACAAAATACTGGCAGGGAGACTGGCAGTTTAAGGGAAAGCATCCCTCCAAGTGGGAGGAAGGGCCCTCAGATGGCTCGGCGTGTGCAGATTCCAGCTGCACACACCTGCCAACCAGTTTGATTTCTGGAGCCTACATAAAGGTAGAGGAGAAAACCGGTTCTACAAAGCTCTCCTCTGATCTATGTGCCCTGGCCTGAATGCCTGCACATGCACAACACATGTACACACACACACACACACACACACACACACACACACCACTAATAAAATAAATTAAAAACCAGAAAAGGAAATTGTTTTCCAGTAAGAATGTAAAATATAACCAGACTGTGTCAGAGGAAAGAGTAGGACCAGGGCGATTTAACCAAAGGAAGCTACCAAAATGTTCCAGCAAAATAAGGACAGAAACCAGGAAAACAAATGACTCAAGAAACACTGGATCCTATGCAGGATAAACCCTATAATGAAAGCCAAGAGACCCGGACAGCAGCTGGGCCTTGAGAACAGCCCCACCCCACCCCCAACCCAGAGCAGGACAGCTGCTGGCCCAAGGTCCAGGTGAGATCAAAGGGAAGGATGCGCTTCTGTTGTAGGAAATGTTTGCCTGGATGTTTTAATAGATGAAAAGCATTTGGGAGAGATTAGTAAGAAGCTCAAAGAAAACAAAGCAAATAAAAAACAGTCAATTATTAATTTCAGGGACAAAATGTAAGTTGTAGAAATAACATGGCTGGAAAGATGTCGTTTGGCTCATCAGTGAACAATATTAAATGGTTAAGATAGTGTTAACCTTGGGCCTGACGATGTTGGTTTCATATCCAAAACCCATAGTGGAAGAGGAAAGTGACTTTTACTAGTTATCCTCTGACCACCACTTATGAGCCATCATACACACATGCATATATACACATGCACACACAATTAATGCAAAAAAATAGAGGAAACAGATATGCAAAAGCCTAGGTTTAATTTCCAGTATGGCGTACACACAAAGATGCAGACATGATGCATGATGAATGTATTTTGGTGAGATTCTTCTGGAGCACTGGAAATGGTAACATAATGGACATAGGAAACTCAGCTCTCTCTCCTACATGTCAGGAGGTGGCAAGTCACCTCCTCTCCCCACGTCAGCTTCTTGGCTATGACATGAGTGGCATGGATGACAACACAAGTCTGTGGCTTGGGGCTTTTCAAATCATCAGACCATTAACAAACCATTATGTCTGGCATTGTTTTTGTTTTTGCTTTTTCCCCTTTGAGACGAAATCTCATGATGAATGAAACCCTGGCTGCCCTGCAAGTCACTACATAGATCAGGTTGGCTTTGAACTCATAGAGATCTGCCTGTCTGTGCTCTCAAGATCTGGGGATTAAAAGACTATATCACCACACCCAGCTTGACACTAGTTTTTAAGATAGTTTGAGGCACCAAAATGTAACATGGTGGTGTCTGCAGATCCGTCAGCCTGTGTCATCCACATCCACTCTCTCTAGAATAAGGATCCCAGTCAAGTCTTGCAAGAAACAGAAAACCTGAAGTCAATCTTTAGGAACAGCTTGTATTAGTATGATTGTGTTACAATTTCAGACAAAGCACGAGTTGTTTTGTAGAACACATAAAGGAGAGAATTTTGTTCTCTGGAAGCATGTGCTAACTGTCCTTCAGTTATGCTGCTCCTCTTGTTGGGTTCCGCTCCTGTGGACTGCCAGTGGGAAGCTGCTAGTGGCCAGCCCTGATAGGGGCTAAGCCCAGAGCCTGGCAGCCCTGATGAGTTAAGCTTAGGACTCACCCTCAATAGATCAATGAAATAAGCAAGTAATTGTGTAAGCAGAAAAACGAAGGCTTATTCCAGGTGGGTACATCAGGAAGAGGCCACTGACCTCTTGAGCCATCTTCATGGTCCTGGCATGAAGGTTTAAGAATAGAGGACGAGAGGTAACCTCAGCTAAGTGGTCCTGGCTATGTTCCCGCCACCATCAGCCCATCATTGTCTTGGCTCTCCCTTTCTCCCTAAAGGTGGCCTGATAACTCATCAGAACTGTATGAAATCCATCCCTGGGAGACCAGCTCTCTTTCTGGTTGGCACCAGACTTCAGCCCTTTACTCCCAACATGAGGCTCCTGAGGAGATCCCTATTGCTTGGGGTGTATGTCTCAATGGTATGATAGCCAAAGGCAGGGGCACTTGTGCTTGTTAGAATATCTTCATTTCTACTTGGATGGTTATAAACTACATGGCTAGGGATGTGGTGCCTATGAAGGGCTGAAGAAACGTCCTTTACACGGAGTGGTACGTCTGCCTCCAAACCTGGTATTATTTCTCGGGGTAAAGCTGTCGGAGGAAATCTTACTGGGTTGTAAGAAGGTTCTGGCTTCTTGGGCAATCTCCTCATTAACTAGATTGGAGCCATTTCTGGGACAGGAACCTTGCTTAGTCCATTTTGGGGACCCCAGTGTGATGCCTGACCTAGCGTGGGTTGCAGAGATGGCATGCATCGGGCCCTCTCGCCACTTATTGATTATGGAACTGATGTTACATCCTGGGTGTGTGGATGATTGGTACTGATGGGGAAAGCTGCACCAGGAGTGATGCTGTAGTACTCCCTCTCTCAAGGTGTAAGTGCTCATGCAGTCTTTCAAGGAGCCTCCCAATGACCCTATGAAGTATTATCCTCCTCTTGGAGATAAGGAAACTCAAGGGCAAAGACCTCAAGCTGGTTATGAAGGAGGGGGCTCATCAGGGTCCAGGTTGTTTGGCTCCAAACCCTTCCCTTCTCCCTGCCTCCAGACGAGAGCGAGCAGATTGGACAGTGTGTTCAAGATGGCAAGGACGTAAGCGATGTAAAGTCTGTACCACCTGCTCTGACCCAGCTCCTGCTTTGTTTCAGGAGATTAGTTACTTCCAGTTCCCTGGAGAACTCTTGATGAGGATGCTGAAGATGCTGATCCTACCACTGGTGGTCTCCAGGTGAGAGGAGGGGGAGGGGAGGGCATGGGGCTCCACCCCAGGGCCAGCCTCCCTGGCTGTCTGCTATGGAGGAGCTGGACTCTTCTTGTGAGGTAGAGACATGCTTCCAGCCAGGGCACCAGTCAACTGCTTCTGCCACCTCCCTCCAGAACCCTTCCCTCACTCCTCAACCCACACCAATGATTGCCTCCTTTTCTGCAAGCTTTCAGCCGTTCATGAACTTGAGCACTGTTAAAGTCAACAGTGACCTCCACATTGCTAAGTCCAAAGGAGATTGTGTTCCTGATGTGTGTGATGTTTTCATGTGAGTCAAAACTATCAATTACTCATCCTTCTGGAATTCCCTCCTGATGCCCTCCCCTCCACTGCCTTCGGCCTGCTCTCAGTTCCTTCTTGCCTCTCAGCTTCTAGCCTTCTGCTAGGCCTCTGATTGTTGCTATGCACTGGGCCTTTCCCCACCTCACCGTGACGACACCCGAGAAGATCAACTTGAGGAAGGAAAGGTCTTTCTCTCACCCTTTCAGAGGTTTTAGTCCATGGTCACTGCGCCTGTGGTGAGGCAGAGCATCATGATGGGAGCATATGTGGGACAGAACTGCTTAGCCTGCGGGTCATGAAAAGCAAAGGAAAAGAAAGGAAGGGGAGAAGCTGTTGTTCTAACACGCCCTCCAGAGCACACACCAGTGACTTGTCCCAGAATCCCAATAAATTAAGAGCCCATCAGTGACTGAGCTCAGAGCCCCATGATCTATTCACTTCCCCAAGACCCCACATCTGAACACTGTTGCCCTGGGACCAGACACATGAGATGGGGAGAGGGGCATATTTCAAATAAAACCTATAACCACCTATAATCTCAGCACCCCCAAGAACAGAGCACCCCATCTCTCCTGTGAGTCCCACAGGCTATTAAAGAAGTACCCAATGTTTCTGGTCGTCTCTCTGTACTCACTTGTTACCCTGTCCATTTATCTTCCCAAGGACTGTAATCTCAGAGTCAGCAGCTCTCTCGCATCCTCACTCCTGAGCGTGTCTGCCGGGTATTGCAGATCCAAGAACTTAGTCTTAGAACTCAAGTTGCTCACAGGCTCTCTAGGCAACACTGGCCAGGGAAACACAGTTCCCCAGGGCTCAGGAGGTGAGTCAGGCTCCCTTCTGGGTGGCTTTGTGTCCCTTTGCTGTGCTTCTACTGTCCTTGCTGCCTGGGCAGGTAGTCAGAGCACATGGGCCCTGTAGTCAGATTGGAGCTTCGCCCTGGCCTTGTCACCTGGCTCTGGGGAATCCTGTTTGGAAACCTGAGGGCTTACACCTAGTCTTGCCCCCATTGTCATTGGCATTAGCTAAGACGCTCTTCCCCCGCCTGTGCTCCTAGTGACAGGTATCTACCTGCCCAGCCTCTCAGCTTCTGACTCTCCACTAGACCAGAACACTCCTCCTGCTGGGACTGGAATGCTATCTCAAGTTGAGTAAAGCCGAAGTGTTCATGTTTGCTGTGTTTGTTATAGTCAGGGCAGGTGCAGGACAACTGTGCTGTTGAGAAATGAACAAGGTTTGTTTGTTTGTTTGTTTGTTTGTTTGTTTTAAGGTTTTTCGAGACAGGGTTTCTCTGTGTAGCCCTGGCTGCCCTGGAACTCACTCTGTAAACCAGGCTGGCCTCAAACTCAGAAATCCGCCTGCCTCTGCCTCCCGAATGCTGGGATTAAAGATCACCACTGCCTGGCTGAAATGAACCCGCGTGTTAATGGTTCCTGTCAAGGGAGAATGAAACCTTTGTGGGAGAAAATAACATATTGCTTTTGATGTTGTTGTTGTTCTTCCTGGTCTGGAGCTCAAACCCAGGGTCTCATAAAAGTTAAATAAGTTGTTACCACTGAGCCACATCCAGCCTCTCCCCCGCCCCCCCCCCCCACCGGCAAATGATGAGGTCCCAACCCCCAAGCATCTCATTCCTGAGCCCTCCCTCTTTAATTCTTAAACAAGTCCAGAGTCTGTCCTCCATCCACACTGTCCCTGAGCAGCAAGACCTGGGCTGATGCTCCTGCCCTGGAACACTGCTCTGGTAAGGGTACCACACAAGTTGTTTCCAGGCACAGCAAGCCAGAAGCACTGTTCTAACTGACTCAGATGCCAGGCCTCAGCAGGACTTACTCCACCAGAACAAGACTCAAAGCAGGGGAAGGTTTCAAAACCTCTTAAAAACCTGACTGTCTTGGGATCCAGGCTCTCTCCAGCTGGACAGCTGAAGAGTCTGGCTTGAGGGATGCTGCACCTCCACCCCAGGGGCTCTGGCTGTGCCCCAGGAGTTGGTGGCTTTCTGTAGCATCTGTCACAGGGAAGCAGAGGACACAGCTAGCTCCAGTGAGAGGCCAAGTCTTACTGTTGGTTCCTGTTTCATCTCCAGGAAAACCTGCTGCCACATTGCTAAGCACACCACACACACACACACACACACACACACACACACACACACAAACATACACACCACACACAATCCACCCTTGTGTCTTCCCACTTCACTCCAGCTCACTCTCCTGTCCGTAAAATCCCCCTGCCTCCTTATTTGTTGGTAGCTATGGGCAACAACCTATATCTTTCTCCTGTCACAATTGTAACCCTGGCCATGTCAGAACCACCAGGTACGTGAATTTTCAGTTACATCTGACTTGCCTTATACCAGGACCAGGGTGCTTTTGTAAAGCCCAGTGGTGACAACAGACAACAGGCAAGTGAGCATCCTTCTCTGGAATGGTCACTTATCCCAGCAAGGAGTGATCTGTTGGTAGCACTCTTCCATTAAAAGGGTTGAACACCGGGTCCTAGGGGACCTGGGCGTGTCTCCCCTGTCTTTCTCACTGACTTCTATCTGGTATTCTCCAATGCAAGAGACTGGAGAGGGAGGGGCACGACGATGAGAGTGAGGGCTGCTGTGGAGGGCCCCTCCATCTGAGAGGGGACAGAGCCAGGAGGAAAGTGAGGTGAAGACCCTGGGCTTGGTTGCAGTCCTTCCCTCTCAGTCATTCTTCCACAGTCTTTTGTTTGTTTGGTTGGTTGGTTTTGTTTTTTCAAGACAGGGTTTCTCTGTATAGCCCTGGCTGTCCTGGAACTCACTCTGTAGACCAGGCTGGCCTTGAATTCAGAAATCCGCCTGCCTCTGCCTCCCAAGTGCTGGTATTAAAGGCGTGCGCCACCACCGCCTTAACTCTTGAGCCTCTTTTGTCCAGGACCTGCTCCAACCTTAGCCCAGGAGAATGCAGCCTGCCCTTAGCTGTCTTTGGCTGTGGGAATCACAGTGAGGGAGGGAGGGGTTCGTGAAGCGGAGATCCTGTACAGGGTTCCAGGAAAAAGCAGGACCTTTGAGGTCACTCTCTAGATGGGAGTGCCCCACGATTCTCAAGAGTCATTTATTTCAGGTGAAGGGTGAAGCACATGCCGATGAGAATGTGGGGAGGTCAGAGGACATTGTAGGAGTCAGTTCCCCCTTCTGACAAGTAGCTTCCAGGGAAAGGACTCAGGTTGCCAGTTTGAGTGGTTCCCACCTTTAGACCCTGAGCTATCTCACCAGCCCTTAGATGGGCTTGGGAGCCTCAGCAGCACCTTCAAGATGGGAAGGCCACCTGGCTCACAGAGCTGCTGTGAGAAGACACATGACCCGGCACAGCCCGGTGCATGATGGGTGATGCACACTTGTTCCTAATTTATTAATGAACCCTCTACCTCTGTTTCTGCTGTCAGGGGTCATAGCATTGACAGCACACATGTCACACACACACACACACACACACACACACACACACACACACTGTATCAGAGACACTGATACAGACATTCATATGGCTCTGGACCTCCCAAGTGGCACATGTCTCTCTGGTCTCACCATAATTGGGTCATGGCACCCTAAGCCACTCTTCCTCATGCTCCACAAATTCTCAGAGCCACTGCCTCTTGTTTTCCTCTGCTCTCTCAATCCTACAACCCAGCAACCATCACCCAGTTCCCCGCTCCCACAGACACCCCTTGCTCTGAATCTCTGGGTCACAAAAAGAACATCTTCCCAGGCAGCTGGGAGAACATGTCAGGGTCTGCAGTCTCCTTTGTCTGTTAGAGCCAATGTCCAAGCCTGGTTAGGTTCCTCATCTTCGTGTCCTGTGGGGTCCCAGTGTAGGGTCACCTGGGCCTTTTCTGTCTGGGGGCTCCCCTGTTGAAGAATCTGCCTTTAAGCTCTCCTCAGGTTCTAGGGAGAAGTTCCTGAGGGCTCGAGGGCCTAGCTTCTGTTGTTTTTTGTTTGCTTGATTCTTTGCTTGCTTGTGTGTGTATGTGTGTGTGTGTGTATGTATATGTGTGTGTATATGTGTAAGTGTATGTATGTTTGTGTGTATGTGTGTGTGTGTATGTGTGTGCATGCGTGCACATGCTTGTTATTGCTTTGAGACATGATATCCTGTAGTTCAGGCTGGCCTCAAAATTAATATGTAACCAAGGGTGACTTTGAACTTCTGATCCATTTGCTTCCACCTCCTATGTACTGAGATTATAGACCTTCACCACCACACCAAGTGCTAGAGATGAAACCCAGGGGTTCCTGGGCCTCTTTGGCAACTTAGGCAAGTTCAGTTGGGCTTGGATGTGCCTTCTTTACTGACTAGAAACCTCAGTTCAAGTGAAACCCAGTGTCTTGCTCTTGAGCCCTCCACCCCAGAGGCCAAGGTCAGCTTCCTTCACTCAGTAGAAGCTTCCATGTAGCTCTATCCATGTAGAGGATGTCTTAGTTAGGGCTTTATTGCTATGAAGAGACAACATGACAACTCTTATAATGGCAAACATTTAATGGGGGCTGGCTTACAAGTTCAGAAGTTAGCCCATTATTATCATGGCAGCATCCAGGCAGGCATGGTGGTGGGGAAGGAGCTGAGAGTTCTTCATCTTGATCCAACTGCCTTCAAGAGAGACTCTCTTCTGCACTGGGTGGAGTTTCAAAGCCTACCCTCAATGTGATGCACTTCCTCCAACAAGGCCACACCTCCTGAAAATGCCACTTCTCATGGGCCAATCGTATTCAAACCACCACAGAGGGGTTGTGTGACTGGCCAGCCATTAGCTGTGGGGCTTTAGGTTCTTCTGCATTGTGTCTCCATGAATTGCAGGACTGATGAAGCCTGGGTTGTGGTCCGTGCTATTTTCCCGCCAGCAGGAATACACGGACACACACAGGATCCTTCTGCAGTAAACCTTTATTACCATGTGGCGAGGAGAGAGTGAGCCCTGGAAAATGCACTGTTTATATACACCCTGGAGCGGCGTGTTCATCTCTGATTGGCTGTTTGCTCATTACCTCATGAGACGCCTCGGGATAGGTTGTGACTTGGCGCGCTCTGGCCCTAGGCACATGCGCAGACTACGTGTTACAGGGAGAAGAAACCGGATGCCGGCGCCATCTTGTAATGGAGGCTGCCGGCTCGGGTGCGGCTCTCTACATCTCCCCCTTTTTGTTTTAAATGATAGGCTCTGGCCAATGCCCTGTGTCTTAGGCTAGTTGATGTGCTGTCCATTACCAGCACCAAGAGATCGGTGGGATCCTTTGGATCATTACTCATTGGTGTGTTCCTGGTTTATGGCATCAGCCTAATCCCGTCGTAGGGGCCAAAGGCAGCGGGCCTCGAGGACTTATGGCAGTTTGACTCACTCTCCCGTGTGCAATGGGATAAGACCCCACAGGGTGCAAGAGCTAAGTCTCGCTGACCATTAGCCTTTGAGTGTTTATTTTGTTCTTAACATGTTGAGCCAAATATCGGGAGAGGCTCTTTGCTCTAGCGCAGCAAGTGCTTGGGCAATTACTACCTTGTCACGTTTTTGTTGGGCTCTGAGCTTGCAAACCATCTAGATAAGAAACACTAAGCCAGCACACAAGGCAACACTAAACAGGCCAATTCCCACCCACTCCTTAAAGAAAGAAAAGGCTGAAGAAATCTAAGAGGAGAGTCTTTCAGTCAGTGATAGATCCACTCGTGTCGAGTTGATGGCTACTACTGCTGCTCGCAATGATTCAAGGGTCTTATCAAATCCCTTCGACCAATTCCCTGCAAGATATAAAGATAATTTTCTAGACAAGTTAGCTGCCTGTGTGTAATTATCATACTGCATGCTGGTAATGCACAGGGCACCCAACCTTCTTTTGCACCCCAATTGGGCTAGTGGGAAAAGAATATCCAATCTTTCTTCTATTAAATCAATGCGCTGATTGACCACCATCAGCCCGCCTTTTAATTGGGCACTAGCAGAAGTATGATGGTTGACTGCGTCTGCCACCGTTGCAGATAGTTGATTTAAAACTGTGCCTGTTTGGACTGAGGTAGACATGGTGATCCCAACAGCAGTAGCTGCAACCGCGGTGACAGAGATCGCCGTTATAATGGCTGCGGTTATTCCAAAATCTCTTTTCTGTCTGAATAATGACAGAGTAGATGGGATTTTTACGGGAACGGGAACCCATCTTGGCACTTTAGCAACCATGGCACGCCTTGCCTGTTTGGCGGTCCAACACTGAGACATTATGCAGGAATCATTAGTACAATTTTCAAATGAAGAATTTGAAAGAATAAACAGGAAGCGGGGATAAACACACACGGGTAGGTGAAAAGTCAATTTGTTCTTGAATTTTATCAACCCCAGTAATTTCTAAAGTAGAATTATTATATATTTTCCAGGTTCCATCAGGTCTCCAGGTTGCTATCTTATGAAACTGATAAAATTTGGAAACACCATTAAAGATGGCTTTCCCTGTGGTTCCACCCTGAATAAAGACCAACGGACTAAGATCTGTGCAACTACCATTAACTCCACAGAGTAACCACTTATGGAAAGGATGTACCTTGAAATCTTGAATAAACATCCCCTGTTTCATATCCTCCTCTCCTTCCGGGTCAAACCTCATATTAGGGGAGAAGGAAAAGGTCTTATCCTGGTTTGCCCAACTAGTAAGAAAGGAGTGACAATCAGACCAAGGAGGAATGGTCTCTTCATTATCTAGACTACAATGGGGAGCTATCCTAGGTTGAGAAGGACGTTCCTTATAAATGGCATTAGGTGATA